>VNKC01001625.1:0-158337 GCA_008042775.1 Drosophila pectinifera | reverse complement strand
TGCACAGATTTAAAAATCTAGATATATATTAGAGTATTTATAGAATTTAAAGAAGAGAAATATTGAATGAGACTCAATTAATAATTTTACTAATATGAAGATCAATTATTTATATTTGTATATTCGTATATTTTATATTTGGATATTTGTATATTAATATACCTGTAAATTAGTATATTAATATATTAGTAATCTCAAAAATAAATATCTATTGTCTGCCTTTTATTGACCTGTATCTAATAATTTGGGAAACCTTGACACCTTGAGAAACTGGTTTCAACCACCCTAAGCAATAACTACTTTTATTGACCCTTGGCCGTGCAGGTCAAAATATCTGTTCAAAGGATACAGGTTTTTTGTGTTTTTGTTTTGTTCTTAAACTGCTACATACAGTCGACTGTACCGCCGACTCCGTATATAGAGGCTACTTATATTATATATTAGAGGAAAACTTTAGAACCTTGAGGCTCTAAGAGTTGCTTATTTTTACATAAAAGATAATGGGGTTTATATTAAATGGTCGCTTGTAAATTGTTGCTTACATGTACTTTGCTCTAGAATTAAATAATATAAATCCCTTTAAATGTATAAGAAAATAACTGAAGAGTCCACTAAAGTTTCCCCGCACAAATCAATTTGTAAGCACTCTTATCTGGTCGAGTGAATCATTTGATTGCTGGGCTCCCTCAGCTTCCAGTACATTAACTGTGGGCCCGGGTATGACGCTGTCGGGAAATGGGTCAATGCCGGGCCCCACATCTTGGCACACTCATTTGCATATATGCAGAGCGATGGGACAGCTCTTTGCAGACTAATAAATATTTATATTTATTTTTAGTTTGCACACACACGGCAGCTGAAAAAAACAAGGCGAGTCCCACAAAATTTTACGCTCAATAAATTTGCCCTACAAAAATTTCGCCGGCCAGCGCCAAAATATGCGCTCATGTGTTAGTAATGGCCACACAAGTGCACACACACACACACGGCACAACAATTTGCAAAATAGTTAACAAATAATTCGCCACATCCAGGCTGAATTCGGCTGGCGGCAAATGGGCAAATAATTTGGCACAAGTCAAAGGCGGATTCTTGTAAGCCAGTCTTCAATGCAGGCCAAGCCATAAACCGTTTAACATCATTTCACTCTTGGCCACATTGTGTATACGCCTCGTGTACTCGGCCGCAGAAGGCGGAAATTGCATAGACAAACAATCTTAAACGGCTAATAACAAATTGTTTGCGTTTAAATTCCATTTTCACATCATTTTCGAGCTCTCCCAAAAATTGAAAAGCCTCGCACAACTTAATCAGAAGCACACTCGCCCACTCGAGTCAGACTCTGTGGCACACATGCTGGAACACGAATATTTGTTTGCCGGTTTTAAATTTTGTATCATGGAAAGCCAGGAAAGGCAGCAAAATATAATTCCCAAATCCAACAAACAATTTCCTGGGTGTAACCGCAAAATGTTCAAGCCGTAGCTTGTTAAAATGGCCTGCAATTTGCATAGAGAAAAACATATGAGAACAGAAAATGTGTTTATTTAGTAAATGCAAAGAGTTTGCGAATAATTGATATTAAATAATAGTTAGCACGGTTGTCTCCTAACAAATTTAGTGCTTAATAATTCATCAACCAAATAAGATAATAGTTTTTACTGCAATTAAATCTTAAAATATATAAAGCATATGCTGCTTAAATTCTCATAAATCAAGACTTGTATTTGGCCACCTTCTCTGACAAATGTTATTTAAAGTATTGCAGTATTTGGTACACACTTTCTGAGTAGATATTTTTATCAGTGCATACATACACACTCAAACATATGGTAGGAGAAATGTTCATAGATCGTTTGTTATGCTCGTTGGTTTGGTTTTGCGAGGTTGTTGCTTCGCAGGGGCTTTGGCAGTGGGTTCAATTTGCCTGCGAGGCCGCCTGCTAAGCGCATTTGTATTTAATGAAGCCTATTTTTCTTACAGAACATAAACCGCAATTATTACGAGTCATTAGTTGCCGGCTTTCCTGTGAAGAGCGTCATTGGAGGTCTATGTTTCCTGTCAGTATAGATAATAGAGTACAACGTATCAGTTATATATAGCCATCTAAAATTGCCTTAAATTACAAAGACTTTCGTCAATATAGGCATTTATTTAATTACTGAGCTGGGCGAATTATTCAATTTAATAGGTACAGTATATTATTTTTCAATCAATAGATATCCCAAGCAGATGTTATTTTCTCCATGTCCTTGCCCTGAATGATACACGATTCAAGTCTGGCTCTCTCCCGAATGGTAGCATACATTTACGCGTTTCCAGCGATTGCACAAGACCAGTGCAGTCGTACACTGCAGCGAATTCTTGCACACTCATCCCATTGCAGGCCCAATTAAGCCGTCACAATGTCGGCGCAATGCCATAACCCGCCCAGTCGTATTTTTAGCCACCATGTGGGAGCGGCCCAGCCCAGCACAGCACTCGGCTTCGCATACGCAATTTCCTTCTGGCCTGAGTCAGCGCATTTGCTGGCGCTTGTTAATTGAAATTTGTGAATTCAAAATTCTAGTTTACAGCTGCCGGGGGCAATCGCCATGGGCAATGCGAAGCACGAGCGCGAGTCGGAATCAGCTTTGACAAATAACTGATCAGGCAAGCGAATCCATGCAACTGCAACTGCAGCAGCCGAATGGTTCACTGATTGCAATTAAAACATGTTGCAAATGGAAGCAAGCCAGACATTTGGGGCAACTACTGGGAGAACTGGGGAATCGGAGTGGCTTACATGCAATGGCACTCTGCTAATGCTGCATCAGACTTTCACTCTAATGGGTTCCTAGAAAATGGTCTTATTTGAAGGTAAGTCAAGTATTTTATTGCTTAATCGTAGGGATAAATATTTCATAGAAACTGCCAACCTTGGCGCCTTAATTAAACTAAAATAACTTACTGAGAATAAGCCTATACTCGTCAGAAATAAAGATTAAGCTTGCTTTATTGCCTGGTTACATTTAATTCCTAATCACCAGCTGACCTGCTGTTTATGAGCTACACTCTGGCTGACTGATCGGTTTTCAATGTGATCCGCTTTGCAACCTCAGATTTTCCCATTACCACCTAAACATACATATATCTGAGCACTGTCTGAACTAATTGCTCTTTAATTACAGCTCTAATTGAACTTCAAATTAAAAGCCTCGGCCGACTAGCTCGAGTTGAGCTAATATTAAATAATTGCCGACCACCCTTCGGGTGAACTTTCCCTTAATTTGCATTGCCTGAGTTATGCACTTTGAACCGTGGCGAATTAGCCATTGCCGGCAATTATCGACCATGTGCAATGATTAGGCCAGCAATCAGCTTATACAACGCTAAGCCGAGCGCCAGACTTTGCACATCATGCCCTCGACTCAAGTGTGCTGGCAGGGTGACCCCAGGCGCGTCGAGAGCCTCGGGGCATCTCGCGGAATGTGCATCCCCAATTGGCAAACAATGAAGTCATAGCACTGGCCTGCAACTAACAATTACCGGGCTCGAAAGACACATGTACTTTATTTGCATAAAGTGAACTCATGCAGGGAAGTGTTAGCGTTGATTAGGAAAAGGGGCGGGTCCGACCAATCGATCAGCAGTCGCTTCTCGTGTCCCACCTAGTCACAGTGTTGTGCGAAAAAGCCCAGTTGTTAATCATCTCGGCTACTACGGAACTGTCATAAAGCGGGGCCGGGTAAGGTTGCACCTTGATTGCCAAATGGACGGACAGTGTTTTCGATACCAAGTGCCGTACTTTATACGGGTGCTCGTGGGGCAAAGATGCCGGATCTTTGACTTACGACTCGACACTTAAGGCCTGGACTTGGCAATGAATACGGCCTGTTGTTTGTTCAAATGGAAAATGCCAGTCGAGGCAGGCACTTGAAAAAAATAAAGATAACAAGTATCTTAAAATCTTATATACCAAATTAGGAAGCTTTAGAAGAAATACCTCACCTTTTCATTGGGTAGTTTCTATATAATATAGTTCTCTCAACAATGCTAAATAATACTTCTAAATGATCTACTACAACTACTACTTAAATAGTTTAAGATATTAGTTCCCTCAGTGCACAGTACGTCAACATCTATCGCATGCGGTGCCGGCTAGTTGGAAATGCAAATTGTTGCAAAGTGTATGCAATTTATACACACACATTAAATTAAATATAAACACTAGTAGTATATTTCCATGGAAATCCAGAAGCTTCAGCCATCGACTGTGATTTCTACACATATTTATGAGCAAAAACGATCTGAGCTGTCTGGCTTCATAAATATCCTCCGGCTTGCAATTGAATACAATTGAGAGCCAGTGCGCAATGCCCGGGAAATTGGCTAAGGTCAGTTACGGCGTACCGCCCAAGACAATGCTCAATGTCACTGCAAAGGACTCTATCTCCGTCTCCGGGCCGAGGAAAGTGAACTGTTGAGTTTGCATCGTGATTTCAGACCTCACTCGGTGATTTTCACACATTCCCAGCAGTTTTTCCGCACTCCCCCCTCGATGCACTAACACGTTGAAATATTTATGTCTTTGCATATTTCACCGACACATTTGCACTTGACAATAACAACAGGGAGGAACAAGCAAAGCAGTCGCAGGGTCCTTGGAGCATGACAAGGATTAGCGCGCAGGGGATGATGACTGCGACGGCGACTGCGACTATGACTACGAGGACAACGACAACGACAACGACGGCGATGATGATGATGGTGATGGTGATGGGGAACTGCTGGTGCTGGTGGCAATCACTGCAAGAGCGGGGAACTCATTGTGAAGCCTAGTTACGCAAGGGAAAAATATACATGTTTATAAACTACACTACAATTACCATAACCCTTCACAAAAAGTGCCTCTAAAATCTGTCAAAACAGGCGTCATCAAAGAAATTCCACAACACATTTTGAAACGTTTTTGTTTTTATGGAAGTTCAACCATTAAGTTTTTATGGAATTAAGAATAACAATTACAAGCGAAATGTCTCTAAATTATACAGAATTAATTAACAATGAAATGATTAACGTCTAGAGATTTTTTTTCACTGTGGATTATCTGTTTCAGGAGCAAACCCTCGAGATGCTGGCGCCGCCGTCAGCAGCATCAAGACATAAAGTGCATTGCGTCTGGGCTGGCTTGTTTTGGGGGCGGATATCGGGGAGTTAAGGGTTTGCAGCCGGGGTTGGGGTCGGGAGCTGCAAATGGGTTTAGGTATCAGCAGACAGCAAATAACATGGCAGATGCAGCTGCACACGAGCTGCACAGACACTGGGGCAAAAGTGTTGCTGTTATTTGTGCGACAAACGCACAAGGGAGCCGCCGGGAATCGGCTGTGTGAGCTGTGTGAGGGATGGGGGCTTACCAATGCGGGGGGGGGATCTAGAACAAATCTGTGTGACACCGACAATCACTTTTCAGCCCTGCAGTACACTTAAACAAACAAACAAGCCGAGCGCGAAGGCGGCCGCTGAACTTTGGGTAAATCGATCAAGTATCAAGTATACGCCGTGTGGTAAGCTGGCAAAAGTTGAAGTCGAAATCCCGGCAAACATAACACACAAAAAAAGAGAGAAGAGCGAAGGGATTCAAGGCCTTCAACTGTTTAACATGTATTTGCATATGAGAAGGAGATTGCGCTTGTTTGCTCTTTTCTGGCTGAGTGTGTAAATATTAAAAGGCTTTTATTGCTTTCTCCTCTAGCAAGGCCAGAAATTTGCATTCATATTCGTGAATGGGAAATTCAGGCACTGGCAAATTATATGCTCCTCGCTGCTTTTAAAGGCGCCCTCAGGGAGAGGAGAGTTGCTCAATCGAAACGCATTTAATTGGCTAAAATAAATATTCACAACGACAAAAGGGCCCAGAGGTCGCCGAGAATCGGAGCGGAGTCTGGCCAGTGAAACAAGGAGATAAATAAATGGAGAGCAAAGCGACCGTCAAATGCACATGAAATGCACGAGTCAAAAGGCCATTCTGTTGTCCCATAAAAATGAAAATTCAAATTTATTTGATTGCATTTTTATATACATACATCGCTTCATCTACCATCTATACGCTCCATATTCATACATGGCCTGGCCATATAACGAATATTGGTGACAAACGATTTGTTGGAATATTTCTCACTTTTATGCCGGGCCATTTACCGTCGCTTCCATTGTTTGGCTATGATTTAACTAAGCTTCCCGCCCCAATAAAGGAAAATAAAGCCTAGATTCAATATTTCCCCAGCCATTTTATTTGGCTTATATATCTAAATCTAACGTGCATTTAATTTATATTTGTTTGCAGGGGCGGCAGAGCTATAATTAACACACGACCTCAAGCTCTGTACTTTGGGTCTCGGTTTTCGGTTTGATGTGTGAATTGTGCAAACACTTTTATTTTCCAACCAATTATGCGCAGATTTCCACGCTCATTTTCAAGGTTCGCAAACCGAGCTGACTACATTTTCCACTGTATTTTCAACTAAATTTAGTCAACAGCCAGCAAGTCAGCAGCCAGTCAGCCGACAACAATAGCAATAACAATTAAAAACGCGCTAGCATTGCATTTTATTCAGTTTAACAGTTGAGCGCTTTCAGTCCAAAACAAACACTGCCAAAAAGGGGAAAAAACTCGGCAAATGGTAAAATGGTAAAACTGTGATCCAATTTCAAGCCACGGCTCCCAGCTCCCTCGGATGATGATGGCTCAGCTTAGTTGCTTAGTCAACTTTGCTTGGTGAGTAATCGCAATCTGAATTCTGCTTTACTTGCTTCACTTCTATTTCTGTTTCCTTTTTTATTTTGTTTGTCGGAGAGCAAAACCACTAACCAAAAAGGCCAGAGACTGTAAGCGGCTTTTAGCCGAGGGCCCAGTAGCGCCCAAGGCAGCTGCTGCGAAGCGTTCAAGTGTCACTCGACAGAGTCATTAACCCGGAATAATCTGTCGCCAGTGACTTAAGGAGTCGCCTGGACAGGGACACTTTTCAATTAAGTGTGGACAAAAGGAAATTAATTAAAGTGTTGCAATCCGATCCATAAAGAGGCGGCCTCTCAATGTCGGCGATCTGAAGACCCCTCGAAATCATGTCATCACATTTTATTTCTCCCATTAAAAAATACCCAACGAAATCACAGCCCATCGCTTGGCACTTCATATGCCGTATGCCCCTAGGATTCCCCAAAAAATAAAGTACAAACAACGGCGAATAAATAAGAGAGTCCCGAAAAAAACAAGCTTTGAAATGAAATGCAAATGGGGCAGCCCTAAAAAAACGCGTTGCAGCATCGGGATTGAAAAGCGGCTACATATGCCTGTTTATATGCAAATATTACTTGTACATATGTGCGTAAACATTTGGCAATTACTCGAAACGGGAGCCGTACCTTTGTTTCTTTTATTTTTTACCGCCGCCCGGTCCGGGCCCGGGGGCTGAGAGCTGCTGTTTGTTCTATTTGCGGGCGGATATATATACAAATAAGTATGCAAAAATGCGTACAGTTACACGGATATATATATATCCGAGTGATAACCTTTCGTCTCGTTTTGCTTCGGGGGAATTTCAATTTAAATTGTGATTAAATTTCGGTGCGCTCCAATGCAAAGTGTCGTCGGGGAAGTGGTGTCGTAAGTATGGGCACAATTTTGCATCTATATTTTATTGATTGTTGTAGAGTCTTCCAGATTATTGCTCATTTTTCCCACTGACGCTTAGCTGGCATTTGTTATGCAAATTTATTTTCGATTACTTGTTACCAAAGATTTGCCTGAGATTATGCAAATGTGTCAAACCTAAGACGGGGCTTTCGGGGCTACGTATCTGCCCTATAGATCTACATTATTGCTGCCTTACAAGTGGCTTATTACTGCTAGTGTTTGTCAGTTGTCAGGAAGTCGGATAAACGATGCAAATATGGGGGAAAAGGAAGGAAAGTAGAGAAAGGAAGCCACGGAGAAACTTTGCATATTCTCTTGAACATTTTAGGCGCCCATAAAAAAGCGATGAGTTGGAAAATCTATTTTCGCCCCTGCTGATTGCTTATGTCTATGGCCATCTCCATTGATTTCGCATCGAAGTCAATTTTATTCGGCCGTTTTCCCAACATGTTTCATAACTTTGTTAGGGGCGTATTTGCATAATTGAGTTTACTTCCTCGCCATTCGGTGCTCGCTCAAATGCCATTTACAATAATTAAACTCGACGGATTCGTGGCTCCAAAAATGGGTAAATTGATTTTTATTAATATTTATTAATGGGCCAAGACAATGAATAAGTAGGGCAATGGACCACTAGGGCATGGATGGCTTTGAGGGAGAAGCGCAGCTTTTTAATTGGTATTTATCTAGCTTATTATAAAATTTATTAAACGATATGTATAATAATAAGCAAACAAATTATACTCTCCTACTTTACTATATGATATGTATTATAGTTTTATTAATTTTTTATTGAATTTACTTTTATTCCTAAATGCCTGCAGTTTTTTTATTTACTGCAGAGCATCCTTTGGCTCCTTCTCGGCAGAGGCTGCTCATTTATTATGATATTTCTACAGATCTGACACTTTTTGCAAATGAAATCAAACAAATAAATTAAATTTTCCCCGGACTTTTGGCGGTCACTTTTATTTTTTCTCCCATAAAGTACGACTTTGATTGCATTCGTGGCTGGCTCCCTGTCTCATGCCGGAAAATGCTTTTAAAAAATGGCAATATAAATGAAAAGTAAAATACATTTATTTATATTTGGATGAATATTTTTGTTGGCGGTTACCTTTGGCTCACTGCAAATTGTTCTGTATGTGCGGTCGTTTAATTGAATAATTATATATACGGATATATGGGGAAGTACGTTTTTTCCAACTCGGCTTATACAGCCTGTAAATCAATTGCCATTACATGCGCATCCGCTCGATGGCTCGCCAATGTTGCAAATGGCCAAAACGCCGATGCGCCTTGACCAACTCAATGAAAGCCCTCGGCCCCCTCGGCCCTCTGCAGACTGTTGTCAAAGCGCAGTAAAAAAAATAAATAAACATGCCGACAAAAAATAAATAATTGTGCATCAGCTTGGCGTTAATTGCACTTTAAACAGGCACTAACAAGTGCCAAAATGTTATTTGCAATTTATTGCCATCGGCAATTGGCAGCTAACGAGGGCTTCAAATTGAACACGGATGCACTAATTAGAATTTTTGGCCAAAACAATTAGCGATTTTAAGCACAATTATTTCAATTTGCTGAAAAAATGGCCCAAAACTTTTATTTAATTCGCGGCTGATTGAACTGCCAGCTGCTGGCTTCGATTGTTATTACTCATCCCACGGCATCGATTGAGTTGTTATGGCCAAAGTGGGTTTTTAATAAAAGCGAAATACGTTCTCAGCACTCACCCTGACTTGCGAAATCTTTAAGAACTTTTTCACGGTTTTACATATACTTCAGATTGCCTTTATGATCTCCGCTGCAGAAATTACCGCATGACCGGGAGAAAAAAGGCAATAATGTTTAATGCTTTACTAAGTGAGTCACTTGAATCGGAATTTCTGCAAATCATTTAAAGTAATTAATAAAAGCGGACTGGGCCGAAGGTGTTGGCCCACACTCTTCTTGCGCCTTGACCAACATTAATTACTTAATTTTCCATTAGTCGTTCCATCATTTAAAAATTAGTCACATTTACATGGCGACTCTTTCGGGGGTTTTCCTCTCTTAAAAAGCAAACGTTGAACTTTGTGTGTGCATGGAAACCTTTTCGCTTTGGCTGCGGTGGTGTTTATTGTGTTTTTTATACGTTTTGCTTTTTTTTGCTGAGCAGGTCAAAGTTAACTAACGAGTTGAGTTTTGTGGCTTTAATTGTGCCAAGTAATGCGGCCACCTCGGCTGTGGTTGTTGTTGTTGTTGTGGCAACTCTCATTGTTGCGGTTTGTGGGTACATTTTGGAAAGGTTAAGTACCCGGTTAGAGGCAGCAAATTAAATAATTACAAGCGACTGCGAAAGAGCCTCAAGCCGAAGGGCAGTCCATATGCAGAAATCTTAAGCAGAAGCGGCTATAATTGTGGCTTTAATATGCATATTTTATAATCATTTATTTAATTATGCTTCGCCTAGGAATATAGTTTAGTTTAAGAAAAATTACAAAGGCAGAAGCGTATAAATTAATGCTTTTATAAGAGCAAGGTACTATTAGCAGGAGTCATATATATATTATTTTGTATATATTTTATTCTTCTTTATATTTTCTGAATAAAAACAACAATCAACTTTTAGTGTTAACTTTAAATAATACAAATAAAAATATTTGACTTTGATGGGATGCTGTTACTTTACTGGAAAGTTTTAGTCATAGATATTTTATAATCATTTATTTAATTATGCTTCGCCCAGGAAAATAGTTCAGCTTAAGAAAAATTACAAAGGAAGAAGCGTATAAATTAATACTTTTATAAGAGCTTGTAGTTTTAATTTGTAATTATGCAGGTGTCATGATATTTCAATTCTACTTTGTATTTTCCGAATAAAAACATCAATTAACTTTTAGTGTTAACTTTAAATAATACAAATAAAAATATTTGACTTTGATGGGATGCTGTTACGTTACTGGAAAGTTTTAGTCAATATAAGTATATTTTTTGCTGATTATCTTCTTCCACTCTAACTTTAACTCATTTTGCCACTCTTTTTGCTCGCTGCTTCGCTTAAACAAAGTAAGGCAAAAGTCGGGTCGCTTTGAAAAGTTCAAAAAACGTAAAACAAAGAAGCGACAACAACAAGGCAGCGACATGAGATTCGCTTGGAGACTCAGCTCCGGCTGAGTTTGCATTTTAAAGCCGTTGCTGCTGACCTTGGGCTGCATAAATCGAATTGGAGCAGGTCGTTGACGAGGCTGCTTTTTCTGACTGGCGATGGGTATGGGGCCCTGCATTATCTTTCAGCATCCTTGAGATCGCGAAGGGGGGATTCCCAGAATCCAGTTTGGCCCTGACTAGGAGACGGGGTGAGATTGCTATGCGGTTACCTGGCTTCCTCGGGGTTCTTGGCTGGCGCGGCTGCCGTTGCAGTTGGCTGACTTTATTGCCACAGGAACTGTTGCCACAATTTGTTATTATCTTTTCGCTGTAATTTTGTGTACTTTTTGTTGGGCCTTGCTGACTAACTCAGTGGCTTTGCGGCTGGCAAAGTCAACACAAAAACGTAAAGAACACGTTTGCTTTTAGTTAACCAGTTTTGGCAATGCCCAAAGATTGCGATTGAGCAAAGATTGAGTGAAACACGCACACACTGCCACTAAATCACACACACACTCGCAAATACAGCTGCGTACACACGTTTGCACAATTAGCCAACAGAGATTACCACACCTGAGATAGATTTGAAAGCTGCGCGCGCTGCAATCGCCGCTTAGTTGGCTCATTCACAACTAGCCGCAATTTGCTCTGATTTATGTGTCAACGTTGGCCGGGGGAAAAAACCCGCGAAAAACACACAGTACGAAACCGAAATTAAATTAAAACTCAGCTCAGGTGCTCAGGTTGGTTCTCAGGCGTTTCCGCGTTTTGCTTCTCGACTCGCCGACGCTGTGAATTCAACTGATCGACGGAACGCGGTCTCTGCTCGCTGACAGATCGACCAATTCGAAAAATAGCAGCAGCAACAACAACAACGACGGCGGCGTCGGCGGCGGCGTCAGCTTTAAGCGGTCCGTGAGCCGTGAGCAGCGCAGTCTCTTTTTCTTAAAGTTGTCTAAACGACGCGTCTAAAAGATCAAAATAGTAAGTGGAGTGGTCTGCCCTCTGCCGCTGCTGCTGTTCCCAGCTGTGATCGCGAGCTTAGGCGCTAGGAACAGCTGGCGGCAGGTTGTGGTCCGGGCTGAGCTTTGATCTCATGCTAGAGCGGGTTGTGGTGCTTGCTAAGAGCTTGGAGACCAGGTTCCCAGGCTTACAGTTATTTTGTTATTAATATTTCGGGCAATTACCTTATGTGAACTAAATTATGGTGTAAATAATTATGTTTACTTGATTAAATCTTAAATGAAAAAGTCGAAATTTACAGAAATAAGGAATTGTTTTAATATAAAACAACACTGAGGGTCTTACACAATTTCCCATAAAAGCCAAAGCTATTTATGGTTTCCAGGCTTACAGTTATTTTTTATTAATATTTCGGACAAATACCTTGTTAAAACTAAATTAAGCTGTAAATAATTATGTTTACTTGTTTAATTCCTGAATGAAAAAGTATAAATTTACAGAAATAATAAATTATTTTAATATATAAAGGAATACTGTGTGCCTAACCCAATTCCCCATAAAAGCCAAAGCTATTTATGGTTTCTAGGCTTGTAATTATTGTTTTATTAATATTTCGGGCAATTACCTTATTAAAACTAAATTAAGGTGTAAATAATTTTATTACCTTGCTTAATTCTTGAATGAAAAAGTACAACTTTACGGAAGTAAGGAATTATTTGTATATAATACAAACACTGTGTGTCTTACCCAATTTCCCATAATATCCAAAGCTATTTATGGTTTCTAGGCTTGTAATTATTGTTTTATTAATATTCCGGCAATTATCTTATAAAAACTAAATTAAGCTGTAAATAATTATATTACCTGGCTTATTTCTTGATTGAAAAGATAGAAACTTACAGTAATAAGGATTTATTTGAATATATAAAGGAACACTGTGTGTCTTACCCAATTTCCCATAAAACCCAAAGCTATTTATGGGATTATTTGTATTTTGTATTTTGTTGGTAATGCCATGCAGCTTGCTGCAAGAACTCTCACAGCCGAGAACTTAATAAATGATTATCACATTTTGCACTGTGGCCCCGGAAAAACCAACAAAGCCGGAGCGATAACAACGAACGGCGACCTCCAACCTCCAACCTCCGATCCCCGTCGGGGCTTATGTGCGTTGGGCACGCAAATCGGTTATTAGCCATAATGCATACGTATTATATTCGTATTCATATGCACATACGTGTAGATGTATCTATATACTTTTGATGGTGCATTACTGCGCAGGCTGGCGGCGGACAGATAAACCCCCGGTTCCCCTTTGTTCGGTCCGGGAGCGGATGATAAGCGGCCCGAGGGCCCATTTGTACTAAATAACCGGCACAACAAAGAACCAACGAGGCGGACGGCAAACAAACTGTCTATTAGTTATTGTTGTTTGATTTGCAAAGTGTTTGTCATTTGTTAAATAAATTGATGGCCATGGCGGACCTCTTGGCAAATAGCAAGTAAATACGAAAATCCGAAAATCCGAAAAGGGACGCCAGTGGCCAAAATGGCCAGGAGAGCTAATATTGGGTTTATGATTTAAGGCAGGCCCAAATGGCTCTAAGGCTTAAAGTCACTACCCATCGACGGCCCATTGTTCGCAGTTCTCGATAAAACTTTAAAGCCAAAAAGAAAAAGCCGTCGACAGGCCTCAAAAGCAGAAGCAGCAGCTAAGCACGACAATCGGTGGGATGTGGCAAGTGGATCCCCCTCCATTATCCTCCGACAATCATCAGCTGTCAGTGCAGTGAGTTGAGACTTCAGCCACCAAAAAACGAGTCTGCAGTGTCACCCGGAAAGGCAGGAGCGTGGGAAAAGTGAAATGACATTGACATTTTGAATAATGACGCTACACAATTTGAATGGGGACTGCACTGGGCCAAACCAGGCTTTCTCCGAAATATATTCAAGCTAGTAAAACATTTCATTTTTATATTAATAAAGAAATGACTAAAATAGGTAACATAACTTAAGCTTTTTTGTCAGAATATTAATTATAAATACCATTCTAATAATTAATACATTTTCTCTCTGTGCTAGAGCCGAGTCCCTGGGTGCAGAGGCCACCAGCAGGGGCTTCCAATTGGACTGGCCCAGCGGGAGATGCTCGCCAGCCCGCTGGCAGAGATTAGCTGCAAAATTTTGAAGGATGTTCCGCCCAGAACATCTCAAGACGCAGCTCCATCTGGGGATCCCCGCTGGTCATATTGCTCTTTCCCCGGCCAATTGCGAATTGGCTGGAATTGTCCCGGGTTCGTGCCCAACAAGCGGCGGGCGAGGCACTAATGAACAATGTCAAGGTGTTGTCAAGTGCATTTCACAGGGAAAGGAATGTCATTAGAGCCAGCCAGGTGACCCCAAAAACAGGTCAGCAGCCAGCTCCCAATCCCCAGCCCCTCGTTAAATGGCTAAATGGAGTAACAAAGCTCCGACGAAGACGATGCCAAGTGGCCATAATCACAGAGGTGCAATTTGCAGTCCAGAAAATGCAGGAGCAGTGCCAACAACAATAATAAATTCGCAGAAAAAGTGCCAAGAGCAAAATAAAGACAAAAACAACAATAGAAATAGGAATAAGAAGGAAAATAAGCAGCGAAGGAGAAATAGTTGGAAAAACTAAAATTAAAGTTGCCTCCCAACTTCGCTCTACTGCTACTAGTTTTTTAATATAATTTTTTTAATCCCCAGAAACTTGGTTTAACCATTTAGCCTTAACCCAAAACCAACTTGTATATAAACTTTTAAATAAAATATTTATTTGTGGAATTGGGTTTTTAAAATATATATTATTACGTTTTTTAGTATTATTTATGCAAAACAATTATTTAATATTAAAGAGTGTGCATAAAATAGACAACATTCGCCCCAAGGGTTAAGTTTGGCTTAGAAGGTGCCTGAGTGTTGAAAAACAACTTGAGATTGTAATTAGTTTTTGTTGCTGCTGGGTTTAACTTGAGGGGAAACTTTCAGATTGAACCGAAGACGCAGACGGCGGGCTGGGCCACCTCCCCTCCCAGAATATTTTGCGGTTTCAACTTTTACACGCTGGTCGGTCGACGCACCAAATTGCAAATATGTCTGCGAAAAATCTCATTAAGTATACGAAATGTGGTACGCGCAATGTCGCCAGAGGAGGCGCGTAAAAAGTGCAAAAGGAACGCTAGAGAAAATGAAAATAAAAAAGGAAAGTAAATAAAAATTATGATTGTCGTTCCAGGAGCCAAGAGCCCAGGCAAGCAAAAGTGAAATGAAAAAGGAAAACCCAAGGAAAACCTGTGCGAATCGCAAATGACTTAAAGTTCTCTTCGCTTTCTCTCCTCTCTCTCTCTCTCTGGCAACAGGTATCTCTGTCCAGGACCACGGATTGGGCCAAAGCTCAGAGGAGGTATTTTTTCAATCCTTAAAGTTCTGGGGCTCTCGGTGATGACCTGCCCATCCAACGAGCAGTTTGCGCTGTTGTCTAGGTCATTTCGCAGGCGATGAGCCATGTAATGCGTGTAATTTGCATGTGGTGGGGCTTCCTAGCCCTGTTTATAGAGTTTTTTACAGGCCAAAGCCTCAAAATAATAGCTAGGAAAAATATACTTTATTTATAAATGAAATAAAAATATTCTAAAGGGATTTTTATCTAATTTGCGTGAAGATACGCTGGCACTGCTTGCCTAAAATTAACTTAATATTTACTAACTGAATTAAAACTTTTGCTATAACTAATTTTTGGCACAAATTTATAAGAATAAATACTAAGCAACCTTAAAGCGCTAAAGTTTAAACTTCTTTCGGATTGACTCACCAAAAGCGAGTCTGTTAGCCAAATTAATTTATATCCTTGGCATTAGCCGACGCCTGACAGAAAATCTCACCTTTCCGCCACATTCCATTTCAACGCCAACGCAGACGCCTGAAATATTTGACTTTATAATTTTCAAATTTCAATGTTTAATTAAACAAACTGGCTCAATTAAAATGGCACACCCGCACATACACAAATGCGAAACGAAAAGCACAAGACCGAGCTAGAACCAACGAAAAAAGAAGGCCGCAAAATTATTTCATTTGCGAAAGTCGCTTTCATTAGACGACTTGCTGCCAGCAGACGTCGCTCTCAAAGTCAAAAACGTTTTAACCTTTTAAGCGCCACAGTAATGCGACTAAAGCTGCCGCTTCGCTGGGAGGAGGCGGCTGGGAGGATGTCGACTGGCGAAGGGCGAACTGGGGCGGTGGTCGCCTAGAAATAGGGCGCAGGATGCCAAGGACACGCCACGCTCCGGCTCCTGCTCCTGCTCCTGCTCCCGCTGCTGCTGCTGCTCCTGATGATGCTGTCTCTGATGGGCTCGCAACACATTGAGGTTACGCGAAGCGAAAGGAGACAGCCAGGCAGACAGAGGACTCGGATTTGGATTCAGATTCAGACTCTCAAGCCAAGAGTTGTGACAGGACTTGAATGTGGTATGGGGTTAGCGCAATGCCGTGTATTCCGGTGTCATGCAGAGAAAACAATCACTTATATCCTAGCCAATTATCACCGCTTTTTAAAATAATTTTGGTAGAATTGGGAACTTAGCCAGAAGTAGTATAGTTTATTGAATAAAAAATATCTACGATTTTACATAATCTCACAACATTCCTTTAAACTGATATACTTTTCTAAGTAATTATACATTTTTCCTTTTTATTTTAAAGTTTCAGAGATTCTTCAGGTGACTCTAAAGTTCTGCTTTAATTTTTTCTCGTGCACCTACATACATCACTATAACTTAGAGAGAGAAATGCCATTCAGAGGCGAACTTGAGCCAAATGATCACAGACAGTAATGCGCTACGACTGCAGAAAAGGATTTGCCGAAGGAGGAATGAAGCATGAAGGAAGCCCGAACAAAAGCAGTCCAGTTACTAGATACAAGTAAAACGTAATGCCTCCACTCTGGGCTACCCATTCTGTAGAGTGGTCCTCCTAATTAGGCTACAAATACTGGCCTTGCCAGCAGCTTTCCCTACTGATAGGCGGCCAGCGCCTCGCCCAACATGGCGTATACGTGATGCTATGATAATCATGCTTATTTACAATAAATCTCGGCCAGGGGCTGGCTCTCCTATAGTGAAGTGTTAGGAACATCAACGCGCCCCGTAGGCTGATGATTTATTTAATGCGTAATCTCTGCCAACGCCTGCCAGAAGACAAGGAGGAGAGAAATGTTATAAACATTATGATGACAGCACCTCAGACTATTATTATAGCTATTATTGTTATTATACCCTCGAGTTGAGTGCTTTGTTTGGCACCCTTGAAAATAATCAATTAATGGCCCCGGTTGCCAAGGCAAACTTTTAGAGTCCCCTCAACTTCAAGCACTTTTTGAGTCACGTAATTAGCTTAGTCTGGACATCAATCAAAGGATTTGCTGCGGGACGGACAACGAACAGGACCAGGAGCATGAGCAGGAGCAGGAGCAGGAGAAGGAGATGGGGGAAGCAGTGTAAGATTCAAAGCCCGTCAAGCGGATAAACATAAATCTGCAAAGTGTAAATGATAAAAGTTCCACAACTTGAGGCTGCTGGAAGGAAGTTCCTCGTCCTTGGACGTCCTTGTTCTACTATTATTGCCGCTGTCATTATCATTAGAGTGCCACAACAGCCACCAACAATCACAGCTGCCGGTTTTGAGGCGCAAGGTATCGGTATCTGCGAGATACACATCTCCATGCAGACCGGGGCAAGTTTTGACAGCCACCTAGAGAAATCTGCTGGAGGACATAAATATTGATTGATTGTTGTCAGGCCTGCGGGTTGATCCTGTTGTTGTTCCATTAACCTCGTCCGTGTGGGTTGTACACTAGAAAAATACTATCTTTTAAATTTTGCTAGAAAAATCTTGATCTTAGAACAAAAGCTTAACATAGTGGCTTTTAAATGGGCGGGATTCAGTGTCTAAGAATAACTTTAGGTGTACTAGATTTAGAGTATATTTAAAGCTGGAATAATAGTTTTTTTTTTCTCACTGTGCATGTGACAAAGGTGTCAACAATTTGTGGTTGTAGTTGCGGCGAAAACAAATGGAGGGGGGACTGCTCTCGGCCATGCTTCATGTTCGAATTCCCTTTAGCCGCAAATTTATGTTTATTAGCTTGGACAATGTGGCAGACAGCTCGAATACGGAATAAATAACTCAGTCTCTTACCTGTTCGGCTCTGCTTAATCCCTCCTCGGCAGTCTATGCTGCCATGACTATTATTCATATATGGTTATGTCGAGTGATAAGCGTGTAAATTGCATTCGAGATAAGTTGGCAATCATCCATCATCGCTCAAATCGTCGATCCGGGACGTGGCGAGCATGGCGAAAGCCAGACGGTCTGGCGATAAATTTTTAACGATACCAACGACTCATATAAATATAAGGACGTCGACAAAGAACTGGCGGCTTATGCCGGAATGTGGCTTAAATGCAATCAAACTGAAAATCAAACCGATGAAGACATTTGGCCACAGTGGAACTCAGTGGGCGAACAGCCACGCCCTTTGTTGCATTAGCCGCGCCGTTTAACCCCCATCGAAGGCGGCAAAAAGCACATGCACAGTACGAAATTCTTACTAGATGGTGAATAAAATATTTTACCCAACTATAAAGGCATTTAATTTTTCCTTATTTAGCTCCAAAAAATATTATACAAATTCATTGACCCATTAAATGAAAAGATAGCTAAATTTTCTTCTGTGTCTTAAACAGGAAGAGCCAATGGTCTAAAAGAAAGTACAAAAACACAGCGACCAACTCAATAGGATTTACATTTTCCAGCTATTGAACATCGGAGCTGGGGGTCTTAAAGCATTGATGGGAGGTGGAGTCGAAGTTTCCAAGAAAAATCATGAGGACATTGAGGTAGAGGTCGCAGGGGGTTCTGCCGGGTTTGGGGGCAAACCAGTTAAGTCAGCATGTCTCTGGGTCTCTGGCAACAGCCAGCGAACAAAGACCAGGGCAAAAAATGTAAAAACTATTAAGCGGCATTAGCCGCGCGTTGCGCTTTGTATTTTCCGCCAACCCCTCCCCCCTTCGCCACTGTATGTCCCTTCGATTTGGGAACCCCTTTTATCCTTTTAACCGGATTCAATGCGCTACAAATCACAGACAAAGTGTCAGGCATTTCCGACTCTGGCAGATGCTTGCCTTCGAACTGCTAGGACATAAGGTGTGCCAAATAATGAGGTTTTAAGAAGATATTTAGGAGAAGAAATAAATAAATTTGGGAGAGAAAAACAAAGTTCTGCTTAACTACTTACCAACTCAGTAAAGTGTTTACTTTCATTGGTATTAATATTTAACTAATGGCAAGCTTATATTTCTGTTCTATTAATTATAATCCTTCTTATTATATATATATATTGACTCTAGGGTGACCAAGTATTCCTTATAGCCCAGGGTGAACAATTTTTTCCGGATGCGGCTACTGTTCGTGGTGTTTCCCGTCGAACTTTTGATCGAATGTCAAGTCATTCAAGTCAATGTCGGTCGCTTGGTTGACTCTGCCATGACCATTCCGCATCCACTTCCACTTGGTCCTCCGCTCTCGTCCGTCCTTCCCGGCAATTTCCTCCATTCTTCGGCCGCGCGCGAGCATTAAGCCATTTTTTTGCCCTGCATCCGGATATATGTACATCCTCCGGAGCTGTTGGAGCCTTTGGAGCCGCAGGACGATGGGCGATGGTCTGCGGACTATGGGCCATGGGCGACAGGCTACAGACTGCTTCTCTGGTTTCTGCTGCTTGCAAATCTAATTTCATATTTTATGAAGTGCCGCACAGTTTGCGGCTGCCCCGCCCCCAATTTGACGCCTTTTATTTCACCTGGCCATGGCTCCGGCCGTTGCTGCAGTGGAAAATCAATTGTTGAGCACATAAATTTGTTAGCACGAAAATTGCACCGTTGGGTAAAATATATTTTTAAAATGCACTCGACGAGGAAAGGGCAGAAACCGAACCGCAAATGGGGTAAGGACCGGAAAATAGTATCGACAGCGCATCGATTGGCATTGGACTCAGTCAGCACTTTCAGCTCTTTCATTAGAGCCAACTGTGCAATCAGTCTCGCCCCAAAAACTCTGCACAGAAGTTACAATAAAATGGCAAGGAAGAACAAACATTTGGGTGTTAGCAAACTTGTTATTTAAACTGCATTTACTTTCATGGAATTAATTTTTAAGTCCTTGGCTTCTTAACGAATGTATTTTTGACCTGTTGGTCACTGTACATCACATTAAATTATTAAATAAAATATATTCCGCAGTCTTCCTTAGATCTGGGTTGATGCGATGCGCAAATGCTGGCTAGGAAAGAAATGGCAAATTTTGCAGCCAAATGTCTTGGGGTGTGAGCAACAATTTATCTGCCGGATAAGGGCAACGAGTGGGGAGCAGTTGAAAGGTAGTGGCATTAATGTTTTTGCATGGCACCTTCCAAGGCAGCGCGTCCAAGACCGAAGGGGTTGGCTAGCGGAAGCGGAAACGGAAACGGCAACAGCAATGGCGACATTGTTGAGAACATGCACGTGAAACTTGTTACACAAGAACTCCTGCTGAAGACGAACACTCAGCAGCTGCAGTGCAAGTGCCGGTTCAGCGCCGGAGCATGCAAGAAATCTTAACAAAAGCGGCAATTCATTTTAGCATTCCTCGAATCCAGAAGACGTGCACCTGTCAGGGGTGTGTACCAGTGTGTGCCAGTGTGTGCGATAACGAGGCAGAAAGGTGTGTTTTTGGGGTCGGAAGCGGAGCAGCACGGGAGGTCAGCACAGTGTCAGATGATACTCGGCACCTTGGGCATGCAGCCAAGTGCTTGGCAATATGCTAAAAGGGCAGCTGCCTGGCAAAGGATGCATTCAAAAAGTTAAGTGCACAAATGAGATAACTGCGAGAAAAGGAGCTGGCGGAATCTTATGCAATATCCCTACAGTCAGGGACCTTTCAGCCCGCTTCTCCAAGGCAACACTCATTTCAAAGGGTTCCTGTTGAATAATGCTCGTTTCAATGAAATTATAAACAAAACAAATACAGGTTGAATGGCTTAAATGCAGAACATCTGCCAGAGGGCAGATCTCCCAGATAGTCATTACATTTCATAGAAAAGGGAACATTTCTTGTGTCTTCAAAGAGTCAAAGCCATCTTGTGGGGGTTTCTCTATGTTATGACTTTAGTATGCAGTTATAGTTGGTATTTTGTTGTGGCCATAGTTTACTGTACTTCCATGGTTCGTTGTGCCTAAAAGGGGAGCTCTCTTACGTGACAGCTGCGATTTGCATCAGTTGCAGCTCTGGCATCCAAACAATGTGGGGAATTCCGTCAAAGCCCTGATACCAGAGTCGCTGAAGGGGCGTGGCGTGCAGCTGGCTCTGTGGCACGTGGGCTATTTGGCCACAAAGGCTGCCGAACGCCTCCCTCGGCTATCACTCAGCAGTGGAGCGACATTCAATTGAAATGCGCAATGTGTGTTAGCGCGATCGAACACAAGAACAGCCATTCGTGGCAAATGCTTAGCAGCGAATGGGAGACACTTGAATTGCCAATGCCAAGGCCCGCCGGCACTTTGGTGGCCGTTGCGACTCTCATCTGACCGAGTGTCAATTGCACGATGGCCTCGGATGACACACACATCCCCACATCCCAGTGCCTCATCTCGAATCTCGATCCCGAATTTCGAATACCGCCGTATAATCGCATAGATGTCGGGCCGCAGAGCCAATGGGTTGGAATTACACACGCATTGACCGGACTAAACGGCCCGTAGCCCGGCTCCATTCCTCTATTTTATGGCCAGTACCATTGCAGCCGGAGTGCTGCCAAAAACTGTTGCTGATCTCCTCCAGCGATTACCGCGGCAAAAAGTACACAAAGGGCGATGTGGTTATAATTGCTCTGTCAGAGAGTTACAGCCGCAAGATAAGCCAACTGCAGGACAGCGACATGGTTATTTTCGATGATTTCGGGCTGAGCTTTGTCTGAATTTTTCAAGCTGACATATGACATAAAAAATGTGCTAATAGTACTAGTTGAAAGCTTAAACAATTTAATTCTAAACTATAAATAAATATATCATTAATACCTGGATACATTCATTTTATTTCTCCCTGTACTTCTCTTTCCTTATTTTTTTACACTGTTTAAAGAACATTTATGTGAAGTATTTGTATTCTCCAGGGAGCTCTTATATCCCTTTATTTTTCACCTTCCACACAAGTGCAGCTCCCATTTAAGATGCAAAAGCAAGAAATAAAAGAGCGCCTGCTCCAGTTTTCAGCGCCTGACACTAGTTTAATGCGGTGCTAGATAGGCCTGCTCCGTGTCCCTGTGCAGCTCCTATGAGGACTGCAGCTAACCGCTTCTGCGGACCATTTAGGAAATGAGCCATAAAGCGGTGCTGCGATGAAACCACCAGTCGTCGGGAGACCAAATTCTTGGGAAATGGCAAAATTGGCCCAGACAACTGCACTTGGGCCTGAACGGGCCAACACTGAGCACTGAACGGTGAGCGGTGAACAGTGGATGGTGCTCGTATGCACTCAATTTTTGTCACTGGCCCTAGTGTTTTGCCTTTGCATGCATAAGTAGCCATTTAGTGTTGTTATGCTTATTACACGTGCACACACACACACACACACACATACACACACGCGGAGACAGCCACACCAGCCAGACGAAGAGTCAACTGTCGTCTGCTGTCTCCGGCGGTTAGGCCCGTTTCTGAGTAGTCTGCTGAAGTGCCAAGCCGTCTACGACCATGTAACTACTGCTATTGCACTCGGGGAAATGTACTTAAATAATAAAAAATATTAAAAAAATATGTACACTTCATGAACGTAAGGAAAATGTCAAGTCTCTGGTGTGTCTTTTGCAGGAATTAAAGAAAAATATAGAATAGATGTTTATGTCCAAATAATTATTATATATATTATAATCAATTATTATAATATTGCAATATTTAATTTTAATTAATTTCTTCTAATTGTATACATTTTTCTCTCTGTGTAAATGAACATATGTACAACTGGGAGTATCAGCAGTAACAGCAACGGCAACGGCTATGGCAGACAATTTCCATTTTTGTGTGCAGCTCATAAACCTTCAACTTTAGCTTCGGCAAGGACATTATGCAGGTGTCCTTACATCAACGTCCATGTGAATGCTGCTCCTTGATATTTTTATGTGAATTTATGTTTTTGATTAGTGCCGGCCTGACCTGACTTATGTATGCAGTTCAGCTTCAGTTCGGTGTTAGCCTCAGGCCCACAGCTTTGGCTTAGACTTTCATTTGCTGTGACTTTAATAAATTTAACCTAAGTGCGAAATACGAAACAGGAAGTGTGTTCTAGTGATTGAATTCGCCAGGAAGTGATTGTGGGGTTTTCCAAGATAGGAATTTTTAAGGGAATCAAGGTAAAGTAAAATGTTAACAATGAACTGCTTTAAGTTACTATTTAAGGAACGATTTAAGGCAACCTTTTTTGTTAACTCTTTTTTAAACAAAGACTTACAAAGGATCCTTGACATTATGCGGACTTTAACCACTTTACCTTAGTACAACTTGTATTGTTTACTCACAAGGAGTTCCAACTTGAAGGGAAAGCGAAATCAAACTCAGGAACAACTTGAGCAATCTATGACAAGGGCCCCAAGGGCAGCTCCGCCACCCCGTTGGAGCACTGTGACCCAGGCTCCCATGTACTCCACTACACTCCAGCCCGGCTCATCTTGTTTATGGGCTCGTAAAGCAGCGTGCCTACTTTGGGCTTATAATTCAGCCCAGAGTCTCGGGTCCCGAGTCCCGGGTCCCGGGTCCCCAAGTCCCCCTCATCACGCACTGATTTCACAGATCCCCACAAGGCGGGGCGAGTGTGCGAGTGTGCGTGTGTGAGCCAGGCGGGCTGTCACATTTACATATGGACTGGGACTTATGTGCTCTGTTCTTCTTTTCACTTGTTTTGTGTTCGTTTTCGCTTTCGTTTCTGTACCGCTCGCTGCGGCGCTGCAAAGTATGCAATGAAAACTGAAATTTATGCATTCACCTAATACGTAGAAGTGCACCAGTGCTGCACATAAACTATTTAAACAGCTTTGCGTGGGGGGGGGGGCGGTCGAAATATATTTAAATCTAAGCAAAAAGAAGCCCGACAGAACACGCAAAACACACACAAATATTTCAATATTTATTGCCTGGCATAAAAGGCCAGTTAAATAATTTAAAATGTCAAATGGCGAAAAACAATCCGCTCTCCGACTGCTGGCTTAACAGGCGTGGCAGGAAATGCCGAGCAAAAAAAATGAAATAAATTAAAAACTGCATAAACATTTAAATAGGTTTTCTGGTTTCTGCCTAAGCTCCCTGCGGTATATTGATTTGTTCGATTTGTTGTTCTTTTCCGTCCCAGATTTATGCAATCTGTATGGAATTTTGCTTAAAACCGGGATAGCAATGCAGGGCCGGTCCCCAAACTGCCACTTAAAATTTATTTATGCGCAACACACAAATTTAATTGCGTTTTCCAAGTCCTTCGGCGTTGCTGCTGCTGCTGTCCTTGCAGCATCCAGCATCCGAAGCACAATAAATAGTTTATTTAAGCATTGTTCGCTCACTCCGCTGACGAGGGGAATAGCAAAAAAGCAATGGAAAACTGAGCACCAGGGCATGCGTTGAAATGAAGAAATGAAATTTTCATTGTTTCCCGCGCCCCAAGTGTTTGAAAAAGTGTCGCATTTTGATTGCGTTTCTCCTTACATTAAACAGGGTTTGGGCGTTCTTGGTCACGCTCCGTTGGCTAGGTATCCCTCAGATCCCTCGACTGGCTGCCTGCCCTTGCCCCTGTCCCTGTCCCGCGCATCCTTGGACCGACATCCCTTTGAAGTACTCACTCCGGGGGATCGGGCTTCGGGCTCCTGGCTCCTGTCTCCTGGCTCCTGTCTCCTGGCTCCTGGCTCCTGGCTCCTACTACTCCGCCAGCAGCTCGTATCCTCGCACACCTCGCATTGTAGTCGCATGCCCTTGCCAGCGGTGCTGAATGCCACGCCCTCTGTCACGGGCTGTGCCAACGCGTGGCCAAGTCATCTTTAATTCATGAAGCCAAGTTTTTGTTTGGGGCTTGCATTCCGCTTCAGTTTTGTCTCGGCTGCCTGACATTCTCTCTATATGATTTAAAAGGGCAGCTCATCGGACTTAGAGACTTATTTGTAGCAGAATAATTCCCCAATTGATGGCATCATTTTGCAGATACTCGCCTTTTATCTATTTCAAGTCAGTAATCATTAATATATACTGTACTACTTTCAGTTATTAAATCTTTTTCATTAAGAACTTGTAGCATATTCATGTTTATTTGTAGCAGAATAATTCCCCAATTGATGGCATCATTTTGCAGATACTCGCCTTTTATCTATTCGAAGTCAGTAATCATTAACATATGTATGTAATACTGTATTACTTTCAGTTTTTAAAACTTCTTTATTAAGTACTTGTAGCATGTTCATGTTTATTTGTAGCAGAATAATTCCCCAATTGATGGAATCATTTTGCAGATACTAGCCTTTTATCTATTTCAAGTCAGCAATCATAAATTTAAGCTGTATTACTTCCAGTTATTAAAACATCTTCATTAAGAAAAATCTACTTGACTACATAGTGGATAGTAATAGCTTGAATTTTCTTCAAGTTCCTTGCTACCTTAATTGTGTCTTTTCATTCCTTTAAACTTTACTTCATTCATATTCCCGTTCCGCTCCTTCTCTCCTAGCCGATAAACAAGTCACCAGAATTCATTGAAGGCCAGCGCCAAAGAAACCGTTTTCATTCTCCAGCCGTCAAAATAAGAAAACAAAACTGACAATGAGTTTGCATTGTTAACGGCGCAGCGCGGCAACGTCAGCCGCAAAAGGTGTTCAAGCTCGCAGCTTACCTGGTGGCCAGGTGGGCCGTTGGGTAGGTCCTTGAACGCTTCAACACCTGAAGCAGCAGCTCGGGACTTTGCCTCCGCCTCCGTCTCCGGACGTATCCTTGCCTTGCTCCTGCGTTTGCCGTTGGTTGCGGCAAACGAGTTGTAAATATTTATTTATACGCGCAGCGCGGTTTACAAACTGAATGGCTAGCCAACCTGCGGAGCCACCAGAATCCTAGTCAGCGTTGCCAAGTGAAGCTTGAAAAAAATGACTAAAAAATTGAATAGTTAATTTAATATGTATGTGCTTGAAAATACTTCAGATATCTAGTAAGGGATAGAAGAAAAAATGCATTAACCAGCCTTTGGCAAATTTTATAATTAAGTTAAAAAGTTACAGGTAGCTTTAAGTTCTAAAAAGTTAGTTATTATAAAGGAAAATGTTTGTTTTAATGAGCAAAGTTAATTAACTAAGCCATGAGGAAGTATTTTAATAATAAACTGATATATATAAATACCATATATAAGCCAAAATCAACAAAGCCTTGGAAGGGCCAACACAGTTCTGACGGGAAAATGGCCAATCTGGCTGCTCCAGCTCCGCACTCAACCCACTAACCCGCCTAGATCCCTTCGGCTGCCTGGACGGAATTTTGATTTAGAATTTCTTGCCCAGTGGCAGTGGCTCGACTAACTAACTAGAGTGGCAGCTCCAGGATTTTTAGTTGCTCTCTGCGGCGGCCATCAAAATTGAGAGTTGGGCAATGGCGACGTCACGTCACCGGCAGCATTTTTATTCGGATTTTGCGGTTTTTATTGCGGCAGCTACGCGTTTGTTTCCTGCTGTCAGCAGTTCACGTCGCAGGCTTGATGCTTTCCTAGCGGAAGGTATATCCTTTTTTTTGTTGTATTTTTTTTCTATTTATTTTTGCAACTTTCTTTTTTGCGGCTCGACAACATCTGGCAGCCACTAAAATCATCATCAGGCGGCGGCAGCTGCTGCAGATGCTGCACCTGGCGTTCCATCAAAACATAATCTACAGAAAAAATCTAAACGAGCTTCGCCCTAAATGTGTGACAAGTCGCGCACTTTTATTATGAACATTGAAGGCCGTTCACCCAAGTTCAGACCAATTTTGGACTACACTTTAATAGAAAGGAGTATATATTTGAGAAAATAAAGGTTAAACTTAGGTAGATGAGAGTTCAAATTAAACTTACGATATATGGGATATCAGTAACACAAAAGGGAAGTGCCTTTATTTAATAACAACTGAAAACAAATGAATATTGTTTTGAGAAAATATTTAATTTGGTTTCTAAAAAAATAATAAGAGAATACAATAACTGGATTCTTTTAAAATGTATAGGAATACAAAATCATACATTTTTATACTTCATACTCTTAAAGCAAGCAATTAAACTACAAATAAGAAGACTCTTATTCGCCTTCTCCATATCATCCAACTATTGATTATTGTTTTAATTAAATATAGAATTGACTCCTTCATCCAAATCCCTTTGTTTTGGGTGTACCCAGCCTGTGAGCCTTTCTCTTGGGCGATTCAAATGCAGTTTTACAGTTCGCTGAGTGAAAACTTAAGCGGTTTTGCGCACCCACACATCCCACACACAGGTGCCCAGGCATTTTTGTGTTGTGACAGCAATTTTTCCCATCATACAGTCGGAGGTTGGTCAGTTTGTCAGTGCATAAATGCAGTTCTAAGCTAGTTTCGCCACTAGTCAGTCCTGAGTCCCTTTTTTCGCTGGCGCTTTTTACAATATGCAAACGTGGCTTTCGTCCTGGCCACAGTTTTAGTTGACTTTCGTCGTTGATTTTTTTGGTTTTGGGGCTCAGTCTGTGTCAGTTAGGTGGAGAGATGCGGCAACAATTTGCCACAGGATTTTAATGGAAAATATACAAAACCACAAAATACTTAATTCAATTTGTATATCGAAAATGGGACATAAAGCAAATTGTATCTGTCGTTTTTACTTCATAACCCACAGGCAGTGGCCTTTTTAATTTGCTATAACAGTTTGAAATAAAAATCATCTCTGTTCTCAATCTCTTTAAATATTTGAAGCGATTGCTTGTGTGTTATATAAAATGTTTTTGTATCATGGATTTGGCCATGGCTGGAATGTAACCGCCCCCTGAACGATCCCCGCTCCTTAATGTAGACGCCGCGAAATTCCTCTAGGCATTTGTCTATGTGGCGGCTAATTTATAACTTGGTGACAGTTTATATGTCGCTTGTGGGTCGCTACGCGCTCTCAGTCAGCTATAAATCCATATTCTGGAAGTGTACGCCGCCCGCCGCCCGCCACCCGCCGGCTGAATGCCGCAGATGTCGCAGAAAAAATAAAGGCCATAAAAGCATAAAGTTGCATATATTCACCAAAATGAATGAGAGGCGAACCAAAAATAAAAAAAAAGGCCGCGCCTCCGACTGTTATTGTTATTTCTGCTGTTGTTGTCTGCCGGAAGTCGGAAACCATTTAATTTGCTCATGTGCAACTGGGGCTCTCGTCCTGCGTTCCTGGCTGGCCCCGTCCCGGGTTCAGAGTCCTGCGGCTGTCGCCGGCCCAGCTGACATGTTTCCTTCTCCAGGCATTTTTATTTTCGCTCCCTCTTTTTATTTGTGTATTTTCATATATTTTTGTTTGGCGAATTTTAACGCGGAACATTTAATTCGGGCAAACGAGTTAAGAGTGAAGTTGTGTTAAGTTTTTGTCAAGCGCTCGGGAAAAGAAAAACAAAAGCGGCAACTGAGGGGGGAAAAGGGCCTCCTCTGAAGCCAAAAACAGCCGGGAACACTTATTTATTTTGCTACTGCCAAGGAAGACCCCAAAGGACTCGGATCCTTTGCGTCTGTCAGTCTTTTACATACAAAGTCTTGTGCGCAGAATTTTAATTTGCAATTAAATGCAGCCCACAAGCAGCTTTGCATCAAAATGCCAACTAGGGGGCGGGAAAACTCTTGAGCGGGTTGAACTGTAGGGCTCGGGTACCAAGGGCAAGGGGAGAACGGTCTGGGAAACTGGTCTGGGAAAACCAGGTGTGTAAGTGTGTGTATCTGGATGGGGTCGATGCAGAAGGGGGAAACATTCCGTTTAGTCTCAGTGCAGCAGCAGTGCCACGCCCTCGCCCTGCTCTCCCAGCTGCCGCCCACTCATCCATCGCCGGAAACGAATGCGAATGTTTGAATTAAAACTTTGTAATTTCCCTTGTTTCATTTCATTTCGCTTTACTTGAAATTCATTTCTACGGTCTTCCCACGACTTCCCCCCCCATTTATTCGTCCTTCCCCGTCGCATCTCATCTGGCCATCTTGCTCCTCTGTTTTCATTTTCTTGACTTTTGTTATGGTTGTTGCTGTGCACATAAAATGGCCACCACTCATCCATCTCCCGTCTTCAGGTTGGTTTAGCATTTTCGGTTTTGGCTTTGGCCTGCTCGGAGAACCAGAGAGATATACACTGGGAAAAGTACTATTAAATTGCCTTTAACATTGGTATATTAACTATTTTAATTATCGTCCATCTGCTACCAATTAAAATGCCATTTCGATTTTTTTGTGGCATTTATCAGAGGCCTGGTAGAGAGCAGTTCGCAAATATATAATTATATTATATAATATAATATTATAAAACTAGTTTCATCTTTTTTCTGTGGTTAAAGCTTATATACTTACGCGAAAATATGATTACATTTTAATTTGAAAATAAAAACCTAATTGAAATATGCGATACAAATCAATGCTTCCATTTTCAACCTCACTCCCTTCGCTAAAACTTGTTTAACATAAAATAGGAGATATTTAAATATATAAAGAGATAATTTTTATATGCTCTTTCTTCTCTGTGTAGATAAGGAAAGGGACAAGAGAGAGCTAGAGGGATACCAGTGGCAGTTGGTCGCCAGGGACAACCGAGGAATGCATTGGAGGGCATTTCCTCTGCCTTGCCCTCCTGCGAGGTACTAAAACTTGCCTTTTGCCGTCAAAGTGCAATTTGTTCTGGGAACTGCAATTGCGGCCCCTTCCGCTCCCCCCTGCCGCTTTGCTGCCGAGTTGTCAGACTTTAATTTGTTTACGCTTTTCGCAATTCGCCATTTCTGTTGGCAGCTGGCAAAAGTTGTTATAATTGAACTAAGCCCAGCGGAGGCTTTCAATTGTCATAAAATGAGTTTGGCGCAGAAAAAATGTATCCAAATGGAAGTCCCCTAAGCCCATTTCGAAACATGAAGCCCTGTTACTATTACATTAATTCATAATCTTATAAAGCCATCAAGTGTAGCCGCTTTAAATAATTGAATCCTTGAATCGGCTTAACACTCACTTAACACTCACTTCTGCTGCATTAACTGGGCTTCTGCTCGAGAGCAAATACTTTTGACTTGCACTGCTGCCAACTTAATTAACAGTCTGGCTTAACAAAAAATTAATCAAATAGGCAGACAGTTCAGGGTATCTCCCTGTCAGGGATTATCAACCTGGGCATATTATGAAGGCCCCGCAAACAGAATGCACGAGCACGAGCAAGAAAATCAAACATTAATTTTCATTACTTGGATAAGCCAGCAACCAACAAGTACACTCAGATAAATATTAAGAATATTATTTGGTAAAGCAATGTAAATAAAATGGCTTTAGTTAGGAGATCGACTGTAGAAGATAAAAATTGCAAAGATATACGAGCTTCCTGTTTATTACTCAAAGTCATGCAAGCACATAAAATTTTATTTTAATATTAGTATTAGTAGCAGTAGTTAAATTTGTATTTATTCTTACAGCTTATAGCTCCTCCAATAAATAACGTAGATTATGGCTTTAATATTTGCATTTGCAGTGCACTTGCTCACACGAGCATTTTAGCCAGAATCAGAATTTGTCGGCAATGGCCATTCGAATTTCTGAAACTCAGCCCGTGGGCTTAATAACTGTCCGGCTGAATTATAAATGAATATGTAGAGCGAAGGATCAAGTGCTGACCCATAGCCTTCACCCTCCTTCCGCCCCGACTATTAAAATATACATAGGTACACACTAGATGTCGGATTCCTGGCACATGCATATTTACTGAAAATTGGTCAGTCTATTTCTGGAATTCAAAGGAGGGCAATTTATATGAATTGAGATGAAGTGAAATAAACGAATTCTCCCTGCTCAAAATGCTACCTAATTGAAACAGGCATTTACCAAGAAATGTGACAATTAAAGGGAGCGCTTAATTTATCTAGAAGCAGGTGTTAACCCAGATGACTTAATTGCAATTAGTAAGGAAATTAGGTAGACTTATAAGCTTTGCCAAATGAAAGAGCTCTCAGCTTGAGTAAACCACATTTATAAAGGGAAAAAGATTGTGTGTTAAAAATAAATTTATGAAAAGTTTTTGGCCCTGGTTACCCATTTAAAACTATAAAAAAGTGAATCAAAATGTTAACCTTAATTAAGAAAAACAATTTTCAACAAGCCTTTATACTTTTATTAACTCAGCTTAGCATTCTATATGTTTTACTCACACTTAGTCCATCATTGTGTTGAGTCAGACAACAGAGCAAGGATATGGGAGCTTCGGCTTAGATATCTTCATTTGCCAACAGAGTTGTTGTTTAATTTTCTAAGTTATTATCGTACTTACTTAAGGGCATTCCGAGAGCAAGGACATTGAAGGGGTGGCAGTATGCGTGCGACATGTGCACAGCGTTTGACATTAGCGCCAAAGTTAACATGTAACCGGTTTCCGGCCAGAGTAAGCTTTCCCTTCTGACCAAGAGCCTGCTGTGGTTATAACTACAGTGGTGATCAGAATAATAGCACCAAGAACATCCAGTGGTTTTTCACTTCCTTCAGTTGAAAGCTTTACGATTCATTGCTGAATGAAAACCCTTCTCTGCCAGATTTTAGTTATTATAGTTTTCGGAAAAAAAAGGACTTTAAGGACTTTATTTTGACCGCAGCTGTATGCGGGTGGGTGTGCGTGTTTTATGTCTACATCGGCTGAGCCTGTGCAGCTTTAGTGCTGAACTAAGTAAATTTTAGGGCAAATGAGCAGTCGGGGGACTCAGACGAGCAGTTAGGAGCCGGGCTGAGAACCCAGGGCCTGGCATAATCATAATTAAATAACTTTTGTCACAATGCCAAATAAGCCTCATATTCGGGGTGCACATCATTTAGGTGAATTTACGTACACACATGCCCGGCAGCAGAAATGCTTTCATTAGGCATTCCAATGCCAAAAAAAAAGTCCCAGCACAAACACTTCCAGGCAGGGAAAATAATGGAGCAAAATAAGAAAAAACCTTAGCGCAAATGTGCCAAAATAATCCGCTTAAATAAAATGCCAAGAGAAATTCTCCCAGTAGCATCCAATGGGGTGCAGCATCAGTGGCAGCAGTCGCATCCTCCATAAGTCCTTGTGCCACTTCTTTGTTTTGTTTTATTTGGTTTGCTTTTGTTTTGTTTTACTCGGTTTTTTGTTTGCTGTGTTTGCTGCATGTGTGTGTTGGCCAAAAGCCGCAAAAATGACCGAGCAACAACAGCAATGCGAGCGCCGAATTCCGGCTCCGGCAAGAAATGGCAGAGCACAACCATATCATTAAGACCCGACTTAAATAATACCCAGTATCACTCCGGAATATACAAGAAAATCTATATAAGTCTAATGTAATATTCTAGACCATCAGGAAATTTGGCAGGTTGCTATTAGTGATTTATTTATGGCTGAAAGTTTCTTATGTGGCATACCTATTTATACATGGTTTCTAATAAGGCCATTCAATGAATATGTAACTACCAATCAACTGCCGTCAACGGGTACCAAATTAGAAATATTTTCCATATAAACCAGTAATGGCAAGGCAACTGTGGGTTGTGTGGGCGTCCCGGCTCATTGTCAGTTGAGCCCTTAATTAAACGGATATAAATGAACCAGGAAACTCTCACTAAAAAATCCCCAAGGTAAACTAAATCAGGCAAAGATAAAATCTGCAATTGTATATGGTCATGGTATATGGGGTTCGTAAGTAAAATCAGCTAATTTAAGAACCTTGGCCTTTTTGGCAGACACCAAAAGGAGGGCTTAAAGCGCATAAGTTCAGCTTTAACATTATGCTAAGTCTGATTAAGTACTTACATGTGACAGTTCTTAGAAGGGCTCATCTGATACGTTATTATTATTATCGATTCCCGGAATCCATTCCAAGAGGCGTCCGAAATAAAATGCTTGAATTAAGTTGCTTCTCCCATTTAGCCAAAAAAGATATTTTCGCGATAATCACTCATCGGTCTGGTGCTTGACTTATATATTATTTACAAAGAGCGTATGGATGAAATTAGCGCAAGCTAATTAGGCTGAGCACAAAAAGGACCTACAAGGTGTTTATCAAGGGCGTATTCACTGAACAAAATAATTAGCGTTTTTTAGAAGACACGTGTGTGCGTAGGTGGGATTAGGTAGGTCATTATAATTACCAGGACTTGGCCATTAGGTTCAGCCGCGGGAGTTTTTTGCTCTTGGCCATCTACGCAAATCTGCGTTCGGATTCGGAAAAATCAATCATACGCCGCGAGGGCCGCGTGAGCCCTTGGCTCAACTGCTGCATTTCCTATGCACACTTGGCAAAGCAAAGCATCCACTGACTGACTAACTGACTGACTGACAGACAGTCTGTCCATCTGCCACTTGGTTTTCCTCGCCTGTCAGTGAGCTGGTGCCTAGTGTTGTCTAATGATTAACCCCCATGATTGAATATAATGCCCTTTGAAGACGCAGCGCAGACAACCGACTAAGTGCCTGCAGACTAAAAGAAAAAGTGCAGCGAGACGTGCTAAAAAGAAAGCTGTGACTATAAAATACTCTAGCAATTTATATATATAAATTAAATAATAATTATAAATGTTTTTCAAAATAAAAACAAACGTATATATGATGATTCAGTTATATCTACAATCTTTTCAATTTCTCAATTAATAGTTATAGTTTTCTTGAAGTGATTTTGTTTTCTTAATTAATTATGTAATTTGTAATACTAATAATGCATAAACATTCCTGACTTTAATGTTTATTGGCTTGTTTTTAGTGTTTTTCCAGAGTCTGCTTATACCTTTTGAGACACACTTGGCAGACAAACTTGGCTTGGCAGGGCAGCTTCCGGCAGCTTCTTTGACTGCTCATCATCGTGATGTTGGACAAAGCAACAGCATAAAAACAGAATGGAGGAAACATTAAATTTTTTACTTAAGCATGAAAGCTCTGCCGGCTGCGGCAAAATAGAAACAACATTTTGGCGAGTCGCGGGGGAGAAGCGGCCAAAAGCTGGAAAATGGAAGCACAAAAATGGCTAGCCCGGCACACAGACAAGGGAATTGGTGTAAATATGGCAAGTGGCTGGCTGCTAGGAGCGGCGAAAAAAGGACCCGCCAGCTCCATTCAGGCCAGACAGAGGGGCATACTTTTCATAGCCAGTGTGCGGTCTGCGGCGGCGGTGGCGGCGACGGCGTCAGAGGCTGCCAGCGTTAGATATTTTCATTTAGTTTCCTGTTTGCCTCCCTCAAACTCAAGGCAAGTCGAGTCGAGTGGAAGTATCAAAGTTAGTGAAGTGGGATGGAGCGGGCAAGGCGATGGCAAAGCGGCCAGCGGAGGGGTGCCACTCAAATGCTTAACTATGCAAAATAAGTTGCATTTAAGATGCTCCATTATGCATGTTTATTTTATGTCGATGATACTGTTAGGCGGTTGGCACACTCGCGGCCGAGGACACGGCCAGGTATAATGGTAACGGGCGGCTTGCCAAGTTAAATGAAGCCAAGCCCCAAGATGGCCACGAGCAGGAACAACAGGCAACAGCATGTGCTTGACAGATCAAAGGCGTACACAAGGGTTTTGGCCAACTTCACCCATTAGGTGGGCCCTGTGTATCACAGGGAAAGCTCTCTACCAGCAGCTATCCTACGGACAAACTCCTTGGGCTCCGCCTGTAAATCCTTTTTATGACAGACTACGCAGACGGCCAATGAAATCTCACTGCAAATTGCTGCATTCGACGGGCTCCGTTTGAAACAGCTAAGAGCTACGACTTCCCCTGGCATAATCAAGCGTCGTTTACAGTCGCGGGTTGCGGAACATAAAATGTCGGGCTTATGGGATCTCAATTGACAGACAGCGAGACTGAATTCATATGCTGACATAAACCGACGATCGTTCTGGAAAATGAAATGTTTCATAAAATCAATCGTAAAATATTAGTAAAGTCCCAGAGCAAAGCACTAAAAAGATTGCGCTTATTATGACAGTTTATGCAAAGTTATTCCTATGGAAGGTCTTAAAAGGAAAGTATTTGATTTATTAAAATAAATCTTAAAAACATTCTAGGCAAAAATAAATAAAATATATGTATTGTTAGCAGATATGTATATTAAGTACTGTGTATTACCAGTTAGGTTAAGCATTTTGGTAAAGTAAGACTGTTGCATTTATGTTCCATTTCCAATAATTCCAATAATATGAGAAACGATCAAATAGGTTAAGATTAGAGGTTAAGAAAGTATGGTCACTTTAAGATCATTGAAAAAAGAGTAAAAATAAAAGTGAATCTAGTTATAAACCGGGATAACAATATATAAATAAATATATATACTACCAACGCCTGATAAAGCCCGCTTAATGTTGGTTTTACTCCTAATTCCTCTGCGGATAGCGGAAGATGCAATGAAGTCCGCTCAATTTGGTTAAGCACTTGCAATGAAGTTGCACCCTTTGAACTGTGGTAGCACTCTGGCAGCGAGTATTTAATGTGAGTTCATTAGCATTGACCCCAGACACACGCCCACGACTGGCCGGGAGCAGATGCAAGCCGAGCTGATTGACGACCGGCATTACGGACAGTGGGCGGTACGAACGGGCAAGTCAGTCAGTCAGCCGGTGAACCCTGGACCGACCAGCAGCTCCCAGCTCGTAGCTGCCCACCGGTGTCTGCAGGTGCAGTTAATCATTGCGGACGAGAGCGAGAGTGGGCAAACAATGGCCCCGCTCCGCGGAGGCCATGCCGCAAATTCCAATTACATCACCGGCTAACAGGGCGCCGTATCTTGGCCGCAAATGTGATGCGGACTCGATACAGATGCAAGGCAGTCGCACACAACTTTTCCACTTGGCAGGCGCTGGCCGCATACATCATCCCTTCCATTTGCACAGCCATCGATTTTCGGTTAACGCCCTCGACCAGGAGAAACAGTGGCAGCAACAGCAGCAACGGCAGCAACAGCAGCAACGGCCGCCGCAGAAGCCACAGGACAAGTTGCCGTCCTAGGACATCCGCATCCGCATCCGCAGCCGCGTCCCCATCCACGTCCTCTCCGCGGTTGCCTTTAATGCGAGATATTGGCATTTAAGGCCACTCCATCGATATCAGCAGCGAGCCACGGTTAAGCGGTCACCGGGTTCAAGGAAGATAATCCCAACAGCTCAAGGTGTGTGTACTTTGCTGCACTCGAAAAAAGGAACGAAACTTAAATGTCAACAAATAAATAATATCTATAAAAGTATGAAGGAAAAATTTTAATAATTTTGTTTTTAAAACTGAAAAGTCATTATTATTATAGTCTGTTTTTCATAATGTTAATGTTTGTAATAATTGCCATTAGGGAAGAAAAGATTAAATTAACCATCACTATTAAGTAAGCATTCATGATATAATAGTTTGACATTCCCTTCATAAAAATAAACATTTTACAATTACAAAAGGTAGTAAAATATATATTTTTTCCACTGTATAAAGTCCATCCCATGACCAGCATAAATACATTTTAATGACTCCTTGGTTCGGCTCGCATGTAAATAAACTTATTACGCAACGGCCGACTTAAGCTCCCGAGATGTAAGTTTCTGTAGATATTGTGGTGCCAGTTATCAATGAGCTGAAACTATTCAAGTTGTGGTAAGTGTTGGACTCATATAATCGGCTTTACCAAGGGAAACTATTCAAACTTAGAGAGCAACTTCCTACGAACTTTCGCAGTGGATTGAAAGTTTGGTTAACGTCAAATTGATACTAGTTATTGGTGGTACCGGAAAATCTTTCAATTAGAAATGTTTATTCTACTTTTAAAAATATTTATTTTCATACTAAAATTTGTGAATTTGATTAATTATTTTAATCTATAATAATTATCTAAAATATATATAATATTTATACAAATTTAATATATGTATTTAAAAATTTAAAACATGCATTTAGAACTTAAAATATTTAATATTTTAAATATGTATTTATAAACTATGTGTATATATCACATTTAAAATATGAATTTCAGAATTTTTTGTTATATATGTATTTAAAAATTATAAATATGATCTTAATATTTTTAAATATGTATTTCAAGCCTAAAATATTTTTTAGAATTGAAATTAATGGTTTTTTTTTAATTTAAGTTCAATAACAGTTTTAAATATGTTTTTTAAAATGAATTTATGTATTTATATATTATAAACTGTATAATATATACTTTAAAGTATATAATATGTATAATAAAATTTGCATTTTAGAATTTAAAATATGTGTTTTAAAATGTAAATATGTATTAAAGAATTTATTATATGTATTATTAAATCTTACATTTTTAAAGCACATCGGTTTTCTTTAAATCTTCTGATCCTTTCTATGACAGCTGTATGATATGGTCGTCCGATCTGGCCCGTGTCCTTCACAGCGTTGTAAACATCTGACTAATTATCCAATCTGATTAATAATTATAATACCACGCAAGGGAATACGAATGTTTGAGATTGAAACGTGAAGGGACATCATTTATTCTTACTCTCAATAATGATTCTTATTTAATTTTTCGTCTGATCTCCCATCAACCCCAAACAACTTAACTCATAGTTTTCACTTTCCCTAGCTTTATTGCCCTTGATGATTTTCGCAGCTGCTTAAAATTCCCAGCAATCAATTTTCAATTGTTTCCAGTTCGATCCACCGTCTGACCCAGAAACCCCCAGCTGAAGACTTGTTTGGAGTCGAAAGTAAAAAGAACCTGCACAATATTCATCACTATTTGATGATGGCCTTTAGGGCTTAACAATTTTCTTTTAGTATGCAGCGCGGGACGAAGGGCGAGGGCGGAAAAGTGGGCGCTGGGCGATGGGCGTGGCTGAGCGGCGGATCTCCAGAGCTGCCTTTGGTTAGCCAGCGAAGCGTTGGGCGTAAAAACCACTTGGAACTGCATTGGACACTGTTTAAATTGCTGCGGTTCGCGTACGTTGAATTTCGTCTCTTGTTTATTTTGCGCTTTATTTCGGATGCTGGATACCCATTCTTTCAGTTCTTTCAGTTTTATATATATTTTTCGCTGGTCTGGTCGCCTTCGCTGGGTTTTTTATGGCTCGGTTGGGCGAGAGTGGGGAATTGAATAAAGCATAATATACGTTGGCGATTTCGATACCCCTTTAGTCAGGGTGAGGACCGGGGTCAGGGGTCAGCAGAGAGCAAAGAGCGAGGAGCGAACAGTTTTTCGCCGCACGAAAGAGCGAAAGAAAAACTTAATGTAATTGAATTCATTTATGGTTTTGTTTGGCTTTTATTTTTCTTTCGGCTTTTCACTTACGCTCGCAAAAATGCCAAGAATGCCGGATGGTTGTTAATAAATATTTCATTTATTTGCCGGCTCATGCCGAAGAGGGATTTCCCCATACCCTCGCTCCCTCGCTCCTCGTCCTAACAGCCCTTTGTTTTTGTGGCCTTTGGTGCTTTAATTAAAAATATGCACAGGCAAGGCCAGAATGTCCCAATTCCGTGCGCCAGAACAAAGCACTCAACTAAATGCGATACTAGCGGCGATAGACTAAGCCATCGCCTGCCATCCGCTCCACTAAAGGACATCGTTGTCCTTTTTTGGCTGCCCAATCCCCGGAAAAAGGGATATTGGGTTATTAGTAAATATGCTTTCATATAGTACATGAAAGATTTATGCAAAGGACACACTCAGCCTCAGCCCAGCCCCATCCTCAGACACAGCCTCCGCCTTAGCTACTGGCTTTGAGGCCGGGCCCGTACCTTCTGCAAGTATGCAACATATTTCATAATAATCGCCCTCTGGCAACAATGCCGCACACTCTCTCACCTGGCCTGGAAAGTTATCCCTTTTCGGCTCAAAAGAAACCCCAAGCCCAGGACCGCTCATGTGGCTAATAAAATAATTGAAATTCCCCCTAAGCACGAGCTCGCTCCTCTCTCATACATACAAATTGGTATGCCATAGCCAGGACACCTTCTCGGCTTCTGCTCAACCCGGAATTAACAAAAATTCAAATTCTTCCTGCTACACTGGCCCTCAAATCCAGGAAGAAGCCACTTTAAGGGAACATATATATCTCCCAGAACTGTATATAATTGTATTACTCCACTCAAGGGTCTTAGAATATAAGCAGATTATTTCAACACTTGCCTGAGACCCAGGAAATAACTACCCAAACAGAAAGAGTTAAGTATCAGATAGATAGTTGTTTTATTTAAATTTTCCCTGTGCAGGTAGGCCAATTCAAGCATTGAAGTATCCAAGTAAACGAGCCTAAGAGCCCCTCTTGAAGTTGTCTTTTATCAATCCGGCTGAGCTCATAAATTATCAAAATCGAAAAGTTCCTGCCTGATATTTTGGGTATACATTTCCCCATGCCATGGGGTTGAAAGGCGAAACTTTCTTTGATTTTCAATTTCAATAATAAAATTTGCCTTGCAATTTTATGCCGAGTTGAGCAGCAGCACTCGTAATGGAATCAGTCTCCCTTAAACCCGTCCCGTCCCGTCCCGACCCGACCCGTGCATCTGGAATGACTCCTGGAGCTCTCCATGTTTATTTGCATACGCATCAAGATGGAGAGTGGAGATACATACATAAGTGGACGAGGATTCCGATTTGGATTTGGATTCGGATTCAGACTCGACTCGCTCTGCATTTTTTTACATGCACGCACAAATCTCTTGTCAAACTAAAATTTTATTTGGCACATGTGAGAATTTTGTGCAAATTCATTTTTTAAATTTTACTAAAAGTGAAGGTTGTCATTAAATATGCAATGTTTCTCGAGTGAAACGAGGCTGCAAAGGGCTTAAATTAACCTCTGACATATAAAGTGATGATAAAATTATTATTCCTTTCCATTTAGTGTTAGACATTTTGCGTCTTTTCTAAATATTAAAATGTAATTCTTATCTAAAAAACAAGCTTCTTCTACAGTTTATGATATTCCTGGTTGCATAACTATTTTTTTAAATTTTAAACTTCACCGATAACTGTCAGGTTTGACCGAATGTTTTTGCGATTTATATCCCACTGGTGGTATTTCCAGAGAAGCTTATTGAAACCGTTGTATTTTTAAAGCGGCAGAAACTTTTCGCATTTAGTGGGCTTTTTCTGGTGAATTTATTTCGCCGGGCTGTGTGATCATTAACCGCAAATGATTGTGGCTGGCAATTCAATAAATTTTTAGCTATTTGCCGATACGCCGAACCGAGAGTGCCCACCGTAAGCCCCTCATCATTCCGGGGACATGGTTCGGTGCTCATAATTAAAACCGATAATCGTGCACTCTGCCATCGTTTGGGGTGCCGTAAATTCGGCTCCTGCCACGATATCATTTAATTTGGGCTTTAGCATATGCGTTTAAGCCTTCTTGCGCTCTGGCATAATTAGAGTGCACATTTTCTACGTTGGCCCGGTCAAATAGTTGCACTCGAATATAATTAGATTGATGGACCGACTGCCTGGCCGGAGCAGCATGTGATTAGCAGTCTAAGTGGGTCTGCGGAATATATATGTGCCATATGTCGGCCAGGTGACACGCCTTCCGGGGCGTAGCCACCCACCCCCACCTGCCACCTGCCACCTGACGGGCACCGCCCACAGCCCACCTGCTGCAAGGCCGTAACTCATGCTGGCAGTACTTATCACAGCCTCAAGCTGGCGAAGCCGGTTCACTTGCTCGGCAAATAGAGCGTCATTAATTTAACTAAAATAGTCACGGCATTGGTGTTGTCTTGGCCGCCTTCCCTCTCCACTTTTCCAGTTTCCCCCTATAAATGCAATCATTTTACTTTACACTGAGGGAAAAAAACGCATGATATACTTACTGTGTTACTTGTAAAGAAAAAAATGTTGTATTGGCAAATAAGAAGGGTTCAAGGAGAGTTTAACTCTTATATAAAATATACAAGGTTAGGGAAATAAATAAACAATCTAGGCTTTTTCTTTAGTGTACCTCGGCTAGCTGTTATAAATGTGCAACAACTACATGGCGACAGGGAGAGAGCTTGAAAAATTATGCATCAAGTGACAGCGACAACGAATGCCATTTCATTGCACAGCGGAAAGGAAAGGCCAGAGACCAATCCATGCCACACGCCCACTCCATTCCGCTCACTCCAACCCATCTGAATCTGAAACCGTATCTGAAACCGAGAACCTGAATCAAACCCAACTCATCCCACACTTCATTGCGTCTCGGCATTCATAAATATGGCGCATCGGAAATGTATTTAGTTCGAGCGGAGAGAGCGGAAGTGCCTATGCCTGAGTGGCTTTGATTTGCCATCTGTGTATCTCGAAGGGCTAAACATAAATATGTAGGGGAAATAAATATGATAAAATCGCAAAAAGAATTAAATGAATCTTGTCTGACTTGAAGCCGGCAAATTACGCCTCGTATGTATTAATAAAAAGCTGAGTAATCCCCAGAGGCGGAAATGGGGATAATGAATCATTTGTGATGTATGCGATTGCGGGTTGAGAGCGAATATAAAAATACGATTTATGGAGTGCCTGCTTATTTATGTCAAACTTATGCTAAAGGGAACCCTTTTGCACTATATGGTTTTAAATTTAAGTCTAGGATTTAAGGGGTTTCACATTTTTCACATTTATTTTGATATTTTAAATGGAGATTACATTATGGAATTGTGTGTATCAGAAGGAAGGGGCTTCTCTAATCCGATTAAGTATTATCCTGTTAAACACAATTTTTTAAGGACTTAAATTCCTTTTTTAATATGTATTCCTGGATATATTTGTCCCCGCTGACTCTTCTGGAAATCTCAGCAAACTTAATTTCGAGTTGGGTTTCATTTCTCACTGGCCCATAAAAGTATGCTACACTTAGTGGGGGCGGCTCCGTTTATGTGCATGTGTGAGTGCGCGACCGTGCGCTTAAGCCACATCAGCCGCTGGCTAATTTCTTTCCCTTCCCGTCGCTTACCCACCCTTCCACGGAAATGGAAAGAAAATATGCGGGAAAGTGTGCAGAACTATGCCGACAAAAATAAATTGAATTTATCAACCGTTGACGTCAGAGGAGAATGAGATGAAAAAAAGACTGTGTGGCCACCGAATGTTTTTCAAATTATTTCCGTTGAGTCCCAGGCAAAAGCCACGGCCCATATGTATGGGAAATTAAATATCGAAAAGGGGGAATGATGAGAGAAATTGCATACGTACAAGTATTACTATATTTAAGTACCAAAATAACGTCAGAAGTTGTTGGACTCTTATAAACCCCTTAAGTTCTGAGTCGAACGCATTCAAACTTAGTAACGAATCGTGCACTTAACATAATTTAAGTGGATATATATCCTTATAGAAATAATTAAAATATGTAGATCATCAATATAGATAATAATTTTTAAATTATTGTTTACTAATGCATATAATTATAGTAATTATATGTTAAAATCAAAATTAGTACTTAATATGTCTTAGTTATTTTTCTGCAACAGTGTAGTAATAATCATTTTCATATAACGAAGGGGCTCAATCATTATATTTCGGTCATACATAATTTGGCAAGCAGTTGGCGCACTTGCATTATGTAACACACGCACACACCGCCCGCACACACACGGACTCGCTGGCACCCCATATAATATCAAACAAAATACACAATAAAATTCAGCCGCAAATAAATTATGCCCTTGAGCCGCGGCGGAGTCCTTCGTCCGCCTCTTCTCTGGGCCCAGTTACTGGCCAAGTGTGTGCGTGTGTGTGTGTATTAAACTGATGACAATCAAATACACAAATACAATTACAAATGCGAAAACACACGCACGCACACATGGCAAGTCAGACAAATAAGGAGGACAAATAGTGTGCCGGCGAGAGGGGAGCGGGAGCGGGAGCGAGAGGGCAGCATATTGGAGCGGGACGGCAGATGACAACAAGACTGAGCAAATATTTTAGCAGGGAGTGAAACAAAGACATATTACTAGCAGCCCAGGACACCAGTGTTCGAGTTCCTGTGTGTCTGCACACCCATCTACGTATGTGTGTCTGTCCAAATTGAATTTGATTTATTGAAATTTGATATTTTCCGTGATACGAGTGCTGCAAATCAAGCAAACATGAGCAAGACACACTCGCAGAGAAGCAAACAATAGTTCAGGAACAATTTTCCTTACTTAGGAATCTCACAACCAAGTACTTTATATATGTACCTAAAAAAGTCAAATATTTCCAGGCATTTTTTTAATTTATAAAATAAATATAATGCAATCTGACTTAGATAAGCTAACACAAAATTTTATTATCCTTTAAAGATACTTATTTCTTAGCTAGTAAATAATTTAATTTATCTTTATTACTTCACTCACTATATAGTCACTCTAAATCAATATTGAAATATACCTAATCAAGAGCCTCTTGATTATTATATTATTTCTGACATCGAGAACATACAACAACCCTTATTAATTTATATTATTTTTGTCAGTGCCAGAACGCACACATACGAAAACAGGGGCAGGAACAATCAACATTGGCAGAAAGTTGACTGGGAGGCGACACAACTACAAAACTGATGGTTCCTATAGATGGGTATGTCGCATGAGAGGCACTTGGCACACATTTACCAATTGTCTTCCCCTGGTCTTCAGGTTTTTGTGGTTCATATTTTACTTCAGTTGGGTTAAACAAATGCCGGAAAAATGCCAGAGTTTCAAATTGATCAAATATTCTACTTGCGGTCTGCTGATTTCTTCAAAACAGTATATTTTGTTAGGCAAACATCAACCAAAAGTTCTTGTATAAAATATTATTTGCATCTTTGCTATATTTCCGTATTCAGTTCAATTTAGTTGAACAATTTCCGAAAAATTGCCAAGCCAACCAAGTTTTTGTGTTGTCTTACGGAAACTAATTGGGATTTTTAACTCTTAGCCACTGTGCCATATCCTTTATGATATGGATTAACACAGGACAACTTTTAAGTCAATTAGGTCAAGATTTGTACACCAGATTTACCTAGTTAAATACAAAAAGCATAAGTAAAATGTTTAGTTTTCAGAGGGACTTCAACTTAAAAGGGTAAAATAGGAATTCTTCCTCTGGCAATATTCTCCCATCGACACGTTTAAAGCTCAGGTTATTTACCTCTGTTTGCTGAACTTAATCAAACTCTCGATCGAAAAACAAAGCCAGACAGACCGGATATCGATGTTGTTTATATAAAAGGCAGTAAACTACCCCACAAACAGACGCACGTCGAACAGAGTCAACTCATTCGATTTGGGAAGTGTTTCGCACGTAGAAACCGAAGACAAAGGCACCTTCGAATTGGGCCAAATGAAATCAAATCAAATAAATTCGATTGCTGCAGGGAAGGGGGAACATGTGACGCCATGCTGTTCTGATTGCACTCAAGCACAGCAGCTACAATATTTATTACTTTTGATTATGTTCAGAGTCAACTTTATCAATTTTACAGCAGTTAGCCAATAAACCACAACAGACAACGCACAATCTGGGCGGCAGTGGCAGTGGGGGGCGAATCAATACGGGGCGCCATTATTTGTTGCATATAAATCCTAAATGGACAATGACTGTCAAGTGAAATAAATTAGAAACGACAATAAATGAGCAACTGCCCACTGCAGAGACGTAGGCCTGAGATGCGGCTTACGGACCTGGCCTGTTGACAGGCAAACAGTCAGCGCGTCGCTGTAATTGGCACTGGCAACATACTGACAGTTGGAACTGTAGACTCTACACTGTAGACTGTAGACTGCTGGAAGTTGGCCACCCTCTGGCAAAATCTTGGGCCCTTAGCGCTCCTGCAACTACTGCCACACGGCAGTTGAACAACAAACGGACCAACAAGCCCCAGTTGGGCTCAACTGAACTGAACTAAACTGAACTCTTTGCATATTTGCTGCAGCTGGGAAATTTATGCAATAATTTTTCCCTGCCCCTGGCCACGGGCTTGAAACAACACCCAAAACACACGGGGAATATATTGCAGCAGAATCAGTTTGGTTACGATGAGATTTTTCTATTAAAAAAATGTATATTTTATAAATTTGGTTAGCCAAATGTGTCTAAAAATTATATACTATTACAAAGGGTTATTAACATGAAGATTTTGGCACCTAGAAAATTACTCCTTTTGAAATAAAGTAACATACAATAAGTTATTTCATTTGCACATTATTATGTAAATTGTTTAGAAATTTAAAGCAGCTTTTATTCCCTGAAACCAATGTGCATGCAATCAAAATGCATTCACTACCATGCCCCGCATGTCCTGGCAAAACTTTTTGTTTTTGCATCCTCAAAACTGGCATGGAAAAACACACAGGACCCACACCCACAAACACACACCCCCACAACACACACACACCCATATCTACGCAAACTGGGAACGGTTGAACTAGCAACACGTGCAAATTTTTGATGTTTCTCATTCCGTTTTCCTATTTTCGGTTTTTCGATCTTCCAGTTTGTTTCAGGCTCTCGTCCTGCTTAGATGCTTATTAGGCATCAACTTTCCGCCCCGCAGGCATCTGAAATTGGAAGGGAAGGCTGACAGTATGCAATAAAGGACCCAACGAGTGCAAAACGCAATATTGATCCGCCCTTCAGGCCCAGTGGTAGCCCCGCAGCCCACCGGTTTTGGCCATGTATTTGTGCCGTTGACAATATCTGGCTCTTGGGTCCCGGCCACGCCCACGCCTGCTCCTGCGATAGCCAGCGATTTGTCTGTTTGTTAACCAATTCATTTGTCATGGTTGCCACTGCAATGGTTCTGGCGGATTCACCGGGGAATGCCATCCACGTTGCATCGTTGGCCTTATGACACAATTGGAAATTGGGTTCAGCAGATCCAGCTGAGTGGCTTTGAGACATAATGTGACCTGAATGAATACTGTGGCTTCTCCTTCTTTTATTTAGGATGTTAATAAGGACGCCAATGTATTACCCAACTACCCCCTCCTATATGTAATCAGAGCAAGTTAATTTGCTGCGTAAGAGTAATCGATATGGCTTATAAATATATTTACATAATGATATCTCTTGCGTATTTATAACTACATTCACTGGAAGCAAGCTGAATTGATAATCGTGCGTAACAACTGATTATTTATGGCCAACGCAATCAGAAATGTGTAAAACGATTGAAGGATTCAATTCCTTTGAATGTTTATATCCGATATGCAATTGGAAAAATATGAAATCAAGAACAAGCAGAGAGTAGTTGGCAGGCAGCGGTCTTAAGTTCGCAAATCAAGGGCTGTCAACGGATATCGAATAACTTCCATTCAGCCAACAGCGAAATGGAGCACAGCAGAGAGCAGCTCTTGCGTAAGTTCAATCAGAGGCACTGCCCCAGAGCCAGCCCGAAACCACCCACCCTGTGACCCAGAGTCTCCTTCCCCACAGCCTTGGACTCCGGCCCATAGCCTCCTTCATGGCCTCCTCTGCTGACCATATGCAATCGCCTGATATTTGGTGGTCGCCTCGGTCACTTTATGACTGCACTGGGACCAATAATTTATGAATGAATTCATGAATGTCGAAGCAAAGTGAAGTGCGGTATCTCTTGTATAAAACTCGAATTGGAAACGTCAGCTTATGAGGAGTATGAGGAGCGGGAGGAGTCCTCGGTCACTCGACCCCAAGGACCGGACGAGCAAATTTAGTTTTTGATTATTTCGATGTCCATTAATGTCCTGCCTCCCAGGAGTGTGCTGTGCGTATGGTAGGTAGCCAGAGCAGCAGGTGAGATGAGGTGCTGACGGGACCGGCTTGGGGTCCAACTATGCGGACCACGGCCACTTTGCATGGCATCTCTCATGGAGATGCGTGAGCAATCAGCTTCCAGAGGTTGAACCTGCTGAATTAGTAAAATAAATTACATATTTGCAGTCCGTCCATCTACGAATAGTATAGTTAAGCACTCTTGGTGGTGGAGGGTGTCCATTTGAGCGAGAGAATTGGCTCTGGGACACACACCTAATTAGGGAGCTTATGCTTTATTAGTTTCGAAATTATCCGTGTGCGAGTGCGAGTGCGAGTCGGGTGCCGGCGAATATTGAGCTATGAATTTAAATGAATTAATAAAATGAAGTTCACACGGGCACACATACAATTAGTTGGGCGGCCGGCCGGGCCATAATTCAAATGTTTATTCGCACATTTTGATACCATTAATGTGCATAATTTGCTTCGCATGGGTTTTATGGCATTTCCGTTGCCCCCGGGGTGTTGGGGGCGATAAATATTTTAATTTATTCATGGCGAATCCGCTTTGCTCTCACCATTAAGCGAATCACCAAAAGTAATTCAATTTAGTTACCTTCTAAGGAATTTAACTTTAGAGTACGCTGTGCAAATATTCATAATCCGCAAACACTCAACCAATTTTCGGTATTCTTTTACCCATAAAAGGACCAAGTCACAATGCCACATGGCAGTGGATGCATTGCCAAAATCGGGCACCGCTGTTCACCTCCAGTGACTGCTGCCAACTAGCATAAGCCAGATCAATGGCTGTCAAGCCATCGAGTCATATCAGAGCCAAAAAGTAAGCGAGCTGTAATCGGATTCTTCGACAAAGGGATACCTGGTATTTCGATGTGTTTACGAACTTGAGTGGATGTTCTAGCAACTGTTGAAAGGATACTACTATGATACTAGTATAAGTATAAAAAATATAATTAGTGACCTTCTTTCAGTGTTTATTATATATAATATCAAATAAATAATAATTCTTTAAGGTTCAGCTTAATGTAAATAAACTTCATCATATTATAGGACTCCAAATGAAAGCAAATATACCCAATAACCACCGGGTATTAAAATGTGCAGCCAAAAATGCCATATTGAACATTTGTAGGGCTGTGCATATGCATCTGTCCGCCGGTGTGTGCGATAGGGTGTCTACGTAAATGTAAATACATGTTGCTACAAGTAGAGGTAGATGTATTTGCCAGCATGCTTCAATGGGCTCGCCAATCGCGAATCGCGATTCGCAATGGAACGCCACGTAGCGTTACGTATACGTTACGTATACGCAGTGTGCAACGGGCCTCGGTGGAATGAAATGGCAGGGCGCCTGGTATCTCATTGCAATCGGCAAAGTAAATCGCACGGCAAAAGCACACAATAATTTCGCACACTGAAAGGAGCAGCCCGGACTACAGTTGCCGGTCGCATTGGTAAATTATGCGTGCCCCCAGTCCGCTCCTGCTCCTGGTCCTGTGAGGGCTGCTTTGTTTGCTCGACTTGCCGACTTTGACGGTATTCCCGATACTTTCCAGGAGCAGCAGCATCAGCAGAAGCCGCACTAGCAACAGCAGCATAAAATATATTTATTTAAATTGCACTGCACGCAGAACGAGCGATGCTGCAAATGCCTCGCAGCTTCCACATGGCAAACAGACACATATTGGCAGCACGTGTGCGAGCCAAAGTCGCTCAATCATATTGGCCCGGCCAACATAACGTGCCCGAGCAGCTAAGAAGCCCGCTCGCATCGCTAGCATAGCTGGCGAGAAAAATGGCAGCCAAAGCTGAATGCAAATAATTTCTGCTGCATTAAACTCGACCAAATTCCACAACCAGGCCAAGACGGCAGTCTGAGAAAATGTCGAATTTAAGGTGGGAGTAAAAACAAATATTGAACTCTAATATTGTGCAACTGAAAGAACTTCTGGCAATTGAGTTAAAGTTCTACCTTGGGGGGTTGTTCCTACTAAAATATTAGGTTTTTCTACCCACTGTTTGTTCATATCTTGGAGCGTTTTTCTTAGATTTAATTATAAATAGCACTCACTTTATGTTTAAAGTGTACTAAAGGCATAAAAGCAGTAAGCATGATTGCAGACATCAGCAATTAAAAAAATATTAGGGCTTTCTACCCAGTGTTTGTTCTTAAAAATGCTTCATAACTAGGAGCGTATTTCTTCAAATTTGATTATATATAGCACTCAATGTTTAAAGTGTACTAAAGGCATAAAAGCAGTAAGCATGATTGCAGACATCAGCAATAACACATTGATTCCTAGCACAGATCAAGCTTCCTTGGATGAACCCTTGGCCCCGAGGCTCCTCTAAATTTCTTCTTTTAATATTTGCAAGTGCGCACACTGGCGGTTAGCCATTGTGCAAGGAAGAGTGATAGACAAACAGGCGATGTGCTGACAAAGGACATCGACGATGAGCTGCAGCACAGACGTGGATGTGGACGTGGACGTGGACATGAGCCTGGACGTGTGTTGAACAACTCGTTACTGTCAGCAGCTGCCAATGTAAACACAAGTGGCCAGCCGCAAAAGGAAAATTGCTGGGCAGTGGAAAGCGCAGCGAAGAAAACGGATGATGGGCTGAGGCGGCCGAAGGACGAGGGACGAAGGACGATGGCCTGGGCTCAAAGGACCCAGCTGGCGACTGGCGATTGGCGCGGAAATCAATTGTTGTTTTGACAGCGACACGGAAATTGGTTTAATGAAGCAAAAATAGATATAAAAAGCCAGCTGACAAAGCTAACAAGCCAAAGGGATGGCCAAGGCGGCAGCTAATTAGAGTCCTGCTCCCAGATTGCAGCCCCGCCCCCATTTCCGCCCCAGCTGCCTTGGTCCTTGGCCCGTCCCGTCGCTGATGATCAAAAGGCTGTTTGATTTATGATGGCAGCCAGAGAAATTAGCAAAGGGGAAAATGGGAAAAGTGGGATAAAAGTTTCTCGTAAATGCGAAAATTATGCACAGCGACTGGGGAAACTCATTTAAAATGCTGCCGAGAATTAGACAAGGTGAGTGCAGGTGTTCTGGGAAACTTTTAAAAAAATTCAAAACACGTTTTCAAGGTAACTATTAAAATATTATTGATAGCAAAAAAATATTTATCCAATAACTATAAATTCATTGCTTGAAAGGTGTCTAAAACCTTATAGAATTATATTTTAATTGGAAATTAAATTAATAAATATATATTAAGGAGTTTTAAGAAAAGGTTATTTATACATTCTAAATTAATAATAGTAATGCACTTTAAATGACACAGTCAAGAACCTTACTTGTCGAAGAAAGTCACAAGTTCTTGGCCCAGATCTAACCTCTCTCTCTTTCCTTCCTGGTAATGAGTTGGAAAATTGGTAGATAAAACTGCGAGCTGCGGGGCACCGAAAAGTGTGTTCGTTACTTAAACTAATTACATTTTAAATTAACATTACCATGCTGGGCAGTAAAAGGCTCATAAAGGCAAGACACTTAACCGCCACTTCCAGCGATGTATGCACAGCACGCAGCTAAGAAGGGAAAGGTGGAAGGTGGAGGGCGGAAAAGCGGGAAAGCGACAAGGTGGCCGGCGGAAAATGGGGCAGGCAGCGTCAGTAAGGCGGCGACAGTCGAAATGTATTGAAGTCATTACGAATATGGCCACAAGACGTGGGTTAAAGGTGGCCAGCCAATTTAACCCCCATTCGCCATTTGCAGGGTAATGACAGAAATTATGTAATAAAAAGTTACAATTTACGATTGCAGTCGGAACTGGCTCAGGACTCACCACGTAGTGTGGAGTTCTTACACAAAGAACAATTCAATGTAAATAACAATAAAGTTTTAATACTTTTAAGTTTGAAAAGTGGTAAGAGAACTTTAACCTATATTGTTCGAAGTATTATCAAGAGCTACATTGGCTTTACTTTAATAAGATATAAGATATATTACAATATAGTATTTCTCCCCGTGTGGGCCACGTGACCCAGACAAAGGCAATCGGCGCTACAGGTGCAAGTCGAGGGAGTGAAATTGAGTCTGCCCTGGGTCCTGGGATGTTCCTCGGAGCCAGCGAGCGTACCAGGACAATGAACCGTCATAGATAAAGGACATAAGAATGAAGCCAAGGCAGACGTGCGGGTCAGTTGTACAGAGGGACACAAACACCGAGAAGGGAAGAGACAAAGGTAAGACTAGGGCCAAGAACATTTGCACCTGCCCGGGAAAATAAGTTATAAACGCAAGACAAAGAGAAACGGAAGGCGGGACTGTGGTTCAGGAAAAGGCGGGAATAATAAGAAATAGCAATAAATTCAAAAACTAAAACAAGTCTCAGACACATAGAGAAAAGCCTAGTCAATTCTTATAGCTTGTTCTTATTTGCTTTCACTCTCACTGGCTAAAGGACGGATCTCTCTAGAGATTATAAAATATAAGTGATTAAATTCATAAGAAATCATCAAAATATATATTATTTATTTGTATATTATCAGATTACGCTGAGCATACAATATTAAATCTAATATCTGGAGCACTAGATAGCTCTATTTATATATTTATATTATTTTCTTTTGGCTACTTAAATTTGGCATTTATTTTCACTACAAAATATTTCACAGAGAGCTACAATTTCTGTATAAATATAATATAGTTGCCCTGCCAATTAGTGGTATAATTTGTACAGTGCATTAAAGGGAGCCGCAACTAGGCCAACTTCGGCGGACATATGATAAGCTGAGTTGGAGCAGACTTGGAGCCGTTGGACCTGGTGGAGTTGGAGGAGTTGGAGGAGTTGGAGTGGCTGGTGCCAGACCCTAATAAAGGTGTCAGGCCGGAGAAAGTTGGCTGGCGTTTGTGAGTTGCCAGCGAAACGTGATTGCAAATTGTAACCGCCAATGGGCCGTAAATTGAAACGTGACTAAGGCAGATAATAAAATGCATAAAATCAGGCTACTCACTGCCAGAGGCTCGGCCTGATGGCCCAAACACGGGCGCAGACACGTGAAATGGCCCTAACCCAGAGAGGCAGCGGGATTGTCCTTCGTCGGCATTGTTTTGGGATTGGATTGGTTGGGATTTGCCGGTTTGTTAGTTGGCTAAGGGCGAGCGGTTTGTTTGGAATTTGTCATTAAACGGATGCCACTTTGACTGGAGCCCGACCGGCCAAAGGCTGCACAATTGGAACTATTTTGCGAGGACAATTGTAACCAAAACCGAGAGCTAGAAGGCTTTTGAAACATTTAAATAATGATTTGGAAAATGAAATACCTTATAAGGGAAATTATTTAGGTACAATTCTAACAGAGGAACTAATAAAGGAATTAATAAATTATGAAGAAGTTTTGAACTTTTCGTAATATTATTAAAATAACACTCTAAGCTGCTTTGTTAATCTTTATTTAGGTTCATTAAAGTAAATGAACAACTCATTTGACATTTGAAAATTATAAACCACATAATAAGGGCTTGTATTATGCCAACTTCGTTCCATTATTCAGCACTGATTGGAACCAATGTTGTCCATTGTTTGAGCTAAGTTTTGGGACCAAAAACCACATGAAACATTGTCTTCGGCTCCCTTTATGTTTTGATTTTTATTTTTCGGTTTTGGCAAATGAGCGCAGCGAAGTTTTAATTAATTCCATAAAAGCAAGCGAGGCCGCAGGCAAACAGGGAAGCAAACACACATTTCGGGGCGAGTTTGGCCAAAGAGGACCCGGGAAAATAGGAATAGGGAAAGAGGAGCAGAGCAAATGTAAAAAGGAACTGAAATATTGGCAGTCGGAAAAGTCTGTTGAACCTGGCTGGAAAAACAGGGAAAGCGCGCTAAGCTGGGGATGGGAGAACAAGGCCGGGTCCCTCTGAGCTTGTTGTCGTTCTCAAAGTCGTTGTCATGCTAAATACTGCGGCATATTTAAACAGCAAAAATAACGAGGAAAGTACACAAAATAAGGGAACACAAAAAGAACAGCAAAAGCAACAAATAATTGCAATGTGGAAAAGGCCAAATTCGGCAGTAAACCAAATAAAATGGCAAAAGAACAAAAGGAGTTTGCTTAAGCCCCAAAGCCGTTCGATAGAGTGAAAGGTTTTCCATCGGAAAAGCCACATTAAAACGTTAATGCCAATGGCAAGTATATACTGGCATTACAAAGTAATTGTACCGAATGACCAGCTCGAAGTAGGTCACAAGGTCAGCACGGGAGGCATCGACAAAACTAAATAGTAGTTTTTATTACTAGTCGCATTACCCTCTTGAATTTTACTCAAAATCTGGGAAGCATAGTTCCAGTTTATCAACGATTTATTTGAGAGAGCTCTGGGATTGAAAATTTAGCAAAGGAAACCTCACGACAATACCAAATTCCACCGCAGCAACAAGAATAAGATAGCTGCAGCTACCAAAATAGAATTGAGGACTTTGCAGCGAGGAAAGCAACAATTTCAGTTGCAGGAGTAAGAACAGCTCAGGAAGCAAATGAACGGGAGAGAAGGAAAATTAGTTGGAAACAAGAGCGCAGCCTGTTTGCCCTTTTTTATGGAAATTTATCCATGCTTTTATGGCTGGTTCTAAAAATAAGAGACATTTTTAGGATAAGTATTAAAAGAGGAGGAGGATTTGGCGAGGATTTGTTCTATGATTTTTATTCTTGTATATATGTAAGCATTGAAATGAGAAGATATTAATTATAAGTGATATAACACCTATAAAAAAATCTAATAAAATATTGCTTAAGTATTTCTGCATAACCCACAAAGAATGCCTGTTACCCTTTGAAAGAGTATAAAAAGGGGAAAACTTTATAAACATTTTAAGTGCAGTTGGAGCCGGGAACAATGGGAAACCACGGCAATGGGTGCAATGAAACCAAGATCACACAAAGACACCAAATACACCGAACACAAATACAAACACAGAAGTAACCCAAGGAGAAACTGAGACAGAAACAGGAAGCGGACTAACAAAGCAAAACGGATGCGGAAATGGCAGCAACTGATGTCTGAAGGAGTTGTCTTTCGGCGGCATCTTCAGCAGCAGCATCCTGCAAGTGAAACGAGAGAAACGCTCTCTGATTCCCCCGAAAATGTCAAAAGTCATGGCTTTCTGTGTTATAATTTTTTATATTCTTCTTCCCCTTAACCCAACTAATTTGCGCTCAAGTCGACAAACATTTGAATTATAATTTTTGCAGCTTTTAATTGTGTCAACAGGGAGTGTTAGCAAGGGCCCACAAAGGAGGGCGTTGCTCCTGAAATCCGGGCGAAATGTCACAGTCGCTTAACCTTTAAGCAAATCAAAAGACGTCGGGGTAATTTACCCTTACCCTGCCCCCAGAAAATAAGGACCTCGAGCGGTGGAGGATGTGAAGTCAAGCCTGCAGGCATCAGAGTGACAAATATTTTGCGCATGTGTCGAGCCCCGGGCCTGGGTGCGAGTGCGAGTGCGGAAAAAGTCGAAAATTAAAATTAAATGTTCAAATATTTGAGGGAGAGCAGCCTTATCGTCTGGCAGGCAGCGGGGCAAAAGTGTTAAATTGCCGCTTTCAGCACAATGTCGATTGATACTGGGGGGGGGTGTGGAACGTGGGACGGACTCGCTGTTGGCACTACTAATGAAAGCTGCGGCGTTCCCTTTCCGCCAAAACCCAGCCCCCCATTCCCCAGTTTACTCACCATTTAACCAGTGATTGGATCACAACGACCCCTTTGGCCAGACCTGCAAGGACCTCCAGCTCTCGGGACGATATGAAATTCATGTGAAATGGTACCGAGGGCTGAGTGGGGCACAAAAAGAGAACAAGATTTATTTATTTTGCATGCGAGACTGCACAAGTAGATACTCTATTTAGGGAATAATCATTAAATCAAAGAAAAAACTAATTAAGAAGGAATCTTTTAAATAAACATGTCCTAGTGGTAAAGACCTACCAAAGTTATGATTAAAAAACCCTTCACTTCTATAATTATTCCCTTATTAGGCATTAATTAAATTCAACAAAGAAGATATTCAATAAAATTCCAACTTACTTTTAATACTTAATATTCCAAAGTTAAAAAACCCATCTGAGCTTGCCCCGTATACGCTTCCTTTGGGGCATTTGCCAAATGAGTGTAAAAAATAGCCATTATACGGGCATTGGGGATCGGGGGTCCCGCACCCATAGGGAGGACCGGGGGTGGTTACATATTCAATAGCTTTTGAAAAGCATGCTTAACAAACTGTGGCGGGAGCAACAATAACAGCAGAGAGCAAGAGGCAGCCGGAAAAAAAAAAAGAAAAAAAAGGAGAATCATTCGAAGGGCTCCGTCACCCATCACAGCACAAACACACACTCAGACATTTGCATGTCAAGTCCTGGCCTCCGCCCGGAGCCCCTGCTCGCCCCGCGTCCCGCTGGCATTAAAAACGGCCATGAATAAATTTTAACAGCGCTTGTGTGTTAAAGTATTTAATGCTTAAAGGCTCAGGCCGTCCGGCCGTACGCCTTAAGCCATGCCACATGTTGAGCCAAGTGCTTGGAAGAACGAGCGTTACGCTACGCACATGTGTGAGTGCTCCAGCACTGAGAAAAACAATTTATCTATTACTTAGAATTGAAGTAATATTTCTAAGTACTTACAGTACAGGCTTTCAGTACATTCTTTGTACTTTCTTTTTCTTACAGTACATTCATTGCTAATATTAAATGATATTTCTGCAAAAAAACATTAGAGTTTATGGCTTGAAGTTAAAGTTAAATTACATTTATTTAAGAAACAATAAAACAACATACAAATATTGTGTAACATCTCTCTTTTTTCTCTCTATGTAACTGCAAGGGTGTGTAGATGAGCAAGTAAGTCTGAACGAGGGAGTACGTGGATGTGTGAGTGAGGGAGTGTACGGGTGAGTGTGCGAGTGTGTGTGGGCACTTGTCACTTTGACAACACGTCGCCATCGTCATCACTTCGCACTCAAACATCCCCGGCCGTTGTCAACGCCGTTCGACCGCTTCCCCCCCAGAACTTCCCCTGTGCTCGGCCTCCTCGGTTGGGGCTTCTTAGTGATTAAGCACATAATTGGATTCATTCCGGCGTAGAACTCGTCTTCTCTCTTCAGAAACTTTTTGATATTTTACGATGCTGCGGCAAGGATTTGTGGTGCTAAGCATTAATTGCCTTGCGGTTGTCAACAGCATATGTCGTTGGTTCAGGAGGAGATTCCCGCTTTCAAAGGACCAAAAATGAAAGGATTTTTCAAAAATCAGCACTGGAAATAGTGAATTTTATTTTTATACTCAGTTTTATTAAAGCCAGAATTTTTATAGACAAAATTAAGCTTATGAGTTACTTCTGGATATCAAGTCTTTTAATATTATAATTTTTATATTGTTACTTCCATAGAAGAATCTCTCTCTCTCTCGAATGCCAAATAATTAATTTTTTCTCATTCTATGTTCTTTTCTAGTATAAATTATTATTATTATTATTTTCTAGTATATATTTTCCTTATTAAAAGTATTCTCCTTCTCAGTGCATCTCCATCCGTTGTTCCCAGAATTTAAATGATCCCATATGGGGTGAGTCCTGCCAAAGAATGGCCAAAAGCGGAACAAAGGCCCAGCCAGTGGTCAGCTGCCGCTGTTGCCAAGGGGGTGGGGAATGGTGGCATATGGGGACATCCGGACATCTGTCGAAAGCTTAGCTGGGGTTTAACCAAACGAAGGCCCAATTGTCTGAAATATGAATATGGGACCCCAGCTGCTGACGAGACAGATATGAATGAACGACTGCATTATAAATTATTCAATTTACTTAATTCCGAATCAATTCTTATAAATTGAAATGGGCTTTGGCGGGGAGATGGAAAATTCATATTACCATCATCATCATTTCAGCATCATCATAACAATCAACGGGCCATGTGCGTGAGTGTATTATACAATAAACATCATCATTAAATATAATTGCATGTAACAGTTACTCAGTTTTATTTTTGCTGGATATTTCGCTTTCCATCAGTCGTGGTTGCGGTGGGTAAAGCTGGGTGGTTGGGTGGTTGGGTGGTAATTCTGTGTCTGCTGGTGATGGCTGATCGAATGCTGAAAACCGCATTTGTTATGCAAACGCTCATTAAAATGTTTGCAGTATTACGCATACGCATTGTTGGCAGAAAGTGAAATGCGCACAACAGACACAAAAAAATGTATTACTCAATTTTTAATGAATATGAGAGAGCCAAAAAATGAATTTTTTAGATGAATAAATGTTTGTTTTTTAATCTAAGTGATATCGATTAAGATAAAAGTAAAATTATTAATAAAAAATAGCCGGAATATTATCTCTATTCCAAAAAGTATTTAATGGAAATATCTCATATCCTGAATACATCAATTTTAAATTGTAAATATGGTAAATATGGTAGTATTTTATAGAATTTTTTTCTAGTACACCAGTTTCCCTATGGCACTGAATTCGATTCTGTGAATTTCTGTATCCTCTCTATTTTTCCACTCCACAGCATGACCATTATTCGTTTTAACTTTTTCGCTACGCTAAGGAAGACATTTCCCCCCGCTGCTCTGCACTTTCCACTTCAATTGCAGCAAGGCCAAGAAGGGCTGAGTGGCTGTGCTCTGACACACTGAATATTTCAGGAATTTGTTAATTGTTTAGCTGAAGCCGTTGGAAATAACAAAGCAATTCCTTCCAACCCGTACGTCCATTTAATAATTCAAAAATAATCGCTTGTGTGCCCGCGCGTGTATGTGCTTACATTTTATTTTTAAAAAACAATTTCCCAACAAGGACAATGAGAATGATGGCCAAGTTTTTCCGGGGCCCAGCGACCAGGGTCCAGATCTTGGTCCAGTTGCCTAGGACAACTCAGCATGTGGCTAAAAGTGCCCCAAAAAAAAGCAACTTGAGCCGAAGCTCTAGATGAAGCATAAGCAACACAACACGGAAAGTCTCACAAAAAGAAACACAGAAAAATAATAAAAAGAAATTGGACAATAAAATACAACAATTTATGGCGTAGAGCAATCCTTTTCGGTGGCACTCCGTGGGCCAGGGTCACCGAGGGGTGCCACCAAAAGTCGGGAATGAGTATCGACCGGATAAGGCGGCAACATTGTTTGCGGTGAGTGTAGGGTATATATAATGCTATATTTATGTCAAAAAGAAATTTAAATAATGAGTTAACATTTTTATTATTATTTTAGTATGATTTTTATTTGAATAAAGTAAATACAATTTCCATTTTACAAATATTTTGTTCCAGCTAAATTTATAATCGGATTTGTGAGTTTTATTTATTTTGATAGTATCCAAATATTGAGAAATTATTCCACTGCCCACCATATTTATTTATTTATTAAAAACTTTTTGCTGCGTGTTTGGTGGCTGGGTTCAATGTGGTGCTGACTGGGACTGAGTGGTGGGTGCTTGGCCAAGTCTGGGCTAGCAAATCGTCATTGGAAACTAAACGAAAATGTTTAGTATGATTTTTTTATTTCACTTTTCTTTTTTCTTGCCCGCACACACGCATGCCTTTTATATTTATTTATTATTGCTGAGGTTTCGCATTCTCCCTTTCCTGCGCTCATATTTTTAGTTTTTTCAGGACTGGCAAGTCCAGATTTATTTTAAGAGGATTTCGGAGTGGAACTATAGGGCCAAGTACAGGATAAAACGAGTTACGAAATGTTTAAGTAAACTGTAATACTGTAGAGAAATATTGAAAATATTTATAAGAAAGCTTTGAATATAATAAATCTTGAAATATATTCAACAATTTAATACATTAAGTACTTACTTATTTGTTGTACATATGCATTTTGTAAGCCACTTTTAGAAGCTTAAAATGTGAATATTTTTAATAACAAAAATACAAATTGTATAGTTTACATTTAATGCCGAGTACTTTGTGCTATATTGGTATATTATTGTAAATATTTATAAGAAAGCTTTGAATATAATAAATCTTGAAATATATTTACATTTTAATACATTAAGTACTTACTTACTTCTTTAGTTATACATTTTATAAGCCACTTTTAAAAGCTTAGAATGTGAATATTTTTAATAACAGAAATACAAATTGTATATTTTATATTTAATGCCCAGTACTTTGTGCTATATTTTACCCTCGACCCCTACACACTTGGCTTTCGTTCCGCTTTACTTCGGTGGGTCCTTTCCCGCTCGATTTTTATTACTTTTATTAGTTTCCACTGGTAAGTGATGGCTGTTGGTGCTGCCAGTGGTGGTGGGGCTGGCTGTAACAAATGTTTAACAAAAGTTGTTGCCACTGCCAGTTTCATTTCAGCTGCCAGCGAGATGATTTAAACGAGACGTGCGTTGCCAGCCCCCGGCTATCGGTTCCTGTAGCGCCAGGACCAGGACCGCTGGCGATGCCAAGGACGAATCTGCACACCCAAAACCGAAACTTTATTTAATTGAAATTTTATGTAAAACATACATTTCGTTTCGTTCCGTTTGATGCATAGTTTTTTAACGCTCGCAGCGTCGGCGCCCAGCCCCAAAGCTGAAATAAAACAAATGTGAAATATTTGCAAGTTTTACGAGCATCGAGTTATGTGGCTTGCGGCGAGTTGGATTCTAAATGCTTGACGCTTGACCTTCGCCCCAGATAGATTCCATGCTTTTTCACATTTTGAACTCTTTTTGGCCAACAAAGCGCAAATAAATTACATTGGCGAGCACCGGAGTTTTATCTCCGCCCGGCTTAGGGTGTATAAAATGCGCTGATATAAACAAACTGGATCGAAATGGAGTATCCTTTTATTTTTACGTTCGAATTGACAAGCCAGTACCGACAGCATCAGACAGATAAACGGATACGGGATACGGGAAGGATGTGCGGGCCAAGTGCTCGCTGAATGTGTGTTCCGAGTGCCATCATCACAATAAGGATAAAGCAAAAAACAATGCCAGGCGGAGCAGGAGCTGGATGTGTTGGTGGTTGTTGAAGAGCTTCGCTTACACCAACTGATTTCCTTGAGGGTTCCGTGGTAAATGTTGGGATAAATAAAATCAGGAGAGAGTAAAAATGGATTTTATAAAATGAAATTTATACAATACCATTATATTTTCCACAAAAACACACGTTAGATTGTTCTTATAATTGTTTTCAAATTTATTTATTTTTCTGCTGGCCATTTACGACATCTTCCAATGTACACATATGAATTAATATAATTATCTTTTGCTGGTTTTTGGTTATTTTCCATTTCACAACTTGACATACTTTTCATACAATTATTATTACTATTTGATCAGTATTCATACAAATATATACAGGGTCCGCACTGTCCACATCTTCAGCGTTATCTCAAGATTTTTTACTATAGGGTTACAATTAGGTTTACCATTTTATTATATGCTATTTGTAATTGATAAACTTTAGTTGTGTGTCTTCAATTTCCATCAGCGGTAAAAATGGTTGAATTCGTTTGTAACTTCTTTTCTGCGGGCTTTGTGTGTTTAGTTTTAAACATTAAATTATCATAGTAATATATGTAATAATATATATTTGTAATTTAATTTTATTTTTGATCACATGTGTTATTTCTTTTGTTTTATTTCGACCTTCACCTAGTTAAACGATTAATATTTTGGTTGTTTGGTTGGGTGTTTATCCTAGCTTTCCAACTTTTTTTAAACAAAAAGTTACAACTTCATAGATTTGTTGGAGTGCAATTCCGGTCCATTCCAAACTCCTTTCCGGTATGCAAATTCGATGACTAAATTAAAATCAAATATTTAAATATACATATCTATACATGAGGGTGTGAGTGATATAGGTGAGTACACGCCTAGGTATATGAGTTAAGTGTTCTCGAACAATCGCGCATAAATTTTCTCTCTCATTTATTTTCTATACAGTTGGTATTTAATATTATTTTTCGTTTAATGGGTTTGCTCGTGAACTTATTTGCAATTTTGGCGGGTTGAATTTTTTATGGATCTATTAATTATAAAATGGTTTACCATTTCAATGCCTTTCATTCGCCGTAACATGGCTTCGCTCGAATATTGATTAAAAGATTGGTATTTAAGCCTTACAAATGATGCAAAAATCGTGGTTACACTCAATTCATACGTGGAGCTGCATTTATTTATTTTGTATTCGGCTTATGTGTCCTCGTTTCGTATTAAACCTTGGCCAATTAAATGTTTAATGTTAATTAACTTATTAAATGGGAATTTCATTTAGGTTAATAACAAAATTAAAAACACTTTAAACGCATAATGTTTTATAATTAAATAGTTCCATTTCGCGCGCTGCCGGGCTAATGAGGGCAGATTAATGCAATTTATTCTCCATTTGATCCGTATCAGCCCGGCAAATGTCGCAAATAGGAAGTCAACACTTTCATTAACTATTAGCTATATTTGTTGTAAACTTTAATAACTTTTTCATAGAAAAAATCCCTTGAGAAAAATAAGATTTTCCTTCTGTACCAACTTTAAGCTTGCCCGTCGGGATTATCCTCGGCTTTGGGTTTTTTTGTCTCGGCTCTTTGGAAACATTTTCAACGATGCTTTGGGTTTATTAATTTGAGGCTAAACTGTGCTTTACTTTAGCTATTATGGGGTTTACTTTCTTGCCTTCCGTGCTATGGATTTAACTTTTTTTTACGCTGTCCTTTTTTAGCCTGACTTAGAGCTAGAGCTAGAGATAAAAATAAACATGGCAATGATATTTACACAATGTTGGCTAGTTTATGGATGGAGGGGATAGGGGAGGGAGTAGGGGAGCTCCAGGGTTACGGAGGTGTGTGTGGGTGGGCGGCACCTCCTCTTGCCACTTTGTATTTGTTTATGGGCGATGCCAGCTGCGCACAAAGTTGCGGGCACTGAGAAAAATTAGCCCTAATTGATGAAGCTTCCAAAAGACTCATCTTTAAACTTGCATTAATAAGGCTTTAATTAAAAGGGATTTTATTTCAATTTTCAAAACTTCAATCTTCAATAAGAACTATATTTTCTGGAATTTTTTATTGCAGTGCAGCAACAACAGCTGGCCAGCTGCTCGACTCTTAGCGATTGAAAAACTCACATTTTTTCCCGTGCCAATATATGTGGTGTGTCTCTGTGTGTGTGCAACGTCATGCTGCCCACTCACACAAACGCAAACAATACACAATAACAACAACAAGAGCAGTGAGCCGGGAGGAGGGAGGAGGGAGGAGGGGAAAACTTTGTCAATTAACCTAAAACAAGTTTCACTTTACAACACGTACGCTTGACATAATTTTTTCGCATTTTTCGCCACGGGAGAGTCAGGGTATATATGCATATGTGTAATGCGGAGGGAGGATGAAGGATGGGGGATGGGAATGAACTTTACAAATGGAGAAATTATCACGTTCTTGGTCCTTGATAGCGACAATAGGATCTGCCCATAATGTCTTCGGCTGGAATTGACTGATCAATGGGTGCAACTCGCAGAAGTTCCATCTGATCGCGCACCTACAAATAAATCAGAGTACATTTCATTTGGTTAAGACTCCATTAGCAAATTATTTAGGCATGTGTGTGGGGTGACTGTGTGTGTGTGTGTGTGGGGTGCTTGGGTGTGTCAACAGCTGCATTTGATTGATGAAAATTGATTGCATAACACCGAGCGCCAAGCTGGCACAACTTACAAAAGTTATTTAGCGTAATTGCAAAAGTTTTGTTTGAATTCTCAAATGCAGAAATGATTTCTTAAAACTTCTCGCGCACTCTTCATATGGCATTAATATTGTTCACAAGTTTTGGCATAAAATTTGACTTGGACTTTAGTTTTGGCAAATAACCCAGAAGGGTTATTCATAATAACTCTAAATACATAAATTTCCACAAGCTTAACTTAACCTATCCATTTTCTAGAAATATTTAAATTCCGATTCTTTAATAAAATTTTAATATGTCAAAGACATGGCTCCCTGCACTCGTTACTTTAGTTTTGGCAAATAAACCAGAAGGGTTATTCATAATAACTCTAAATCTATAAATTTCCACAAGCATAACTTAACCTATTCTACCATTTCCTACAAATATTTAAATTCCTATTATTTAATAAAATTTTCAAACGTCAAAGACATGGCTCCCTGCACTCGTTATTTTCCAGACATTTTCCAAAATTGTTATTGATGACTTTAAGAGCCTGTCAAGCTCCGAGTAGGAAGGACTCCCACTTAACACGGCTAACAGGAGAGCAAACAGGCTAATGCCCATAAGGAAACCTCTTCCACAACCGCAGGACCTTAAAGGGAAACTCAAATCTGAATGCCGAGCAGAGAGGCACCCAGGGCTGGCAAAAGTTGAAGCACATTTAATGCCACGAAACACAACAACGGAGAATATGCAAAGGCAGGGCGGAAAAAAACAAAATAAAATGAGAGAAAATGTTTTGTTTTTAACACCAAACACCTTTTGAGCGGGGGCGACTGAGGGGCTGGGGGACCGAGGGACTGCGGGGCCTTTGGTGAGGCCTAGGTCGGCTGGTCCCATTTCCTGGGTTTTGTTTACCATACAACAATCGAATTTACGACTTTTTTATGAGGCTTTATGTGCGCCCCCCGCCCCGCCCCGCCCCGCACAAACAACAATAAAACGTCAGCTTTGACTCAGTCATTGCACTTTGTGTGCATGACCCACTCGCAGGCCCCACCACCATGGGAACTTTGAGCCTTTTGCCTTTTGGCTAGACTCTTCCGGCCTTTGAGCCGCGTTTCCCCAGACCGCCGCCATTTCCCACCGCCTCCCATCCCTCCTCCTCCTCCGTGCAGTGAAAATGGCAAGCCCAGTTCACAGTTACAGTCTGAATGAAGAGTTTGGAGCGGAAAATGAATCCCCAACCCGCCGCAACGCATTTCCCAACAAAGGAACCCCAAGCCAAATCAATTGTAACAAGGTCAGCGGAAGCACTCCTTGAATATGCATAAACATGAAGAAAAAAAGGATGCCGAAAGTAAAGCTACTCTAAAGAATCCTGGAATTTTTCTACTTCATTTTCAAAGATTTAAATTTATAAATGATATAAATACAACAAGTATGGCCCAATTGCTCTCTTACTAGTGTTGAAAGTATCTCTTTTTTTCCTGCAACTAGAAAAAATGTATGACAAAAGTTAAGCTCTACTACACGATGCTCTTAAGATTCCTGCTATTTTTATATTAATTTTTAAAGATATTTGTAATTATATTTAATTTATAAATGATAAAAATACAACAAGTGTTGACCAAATACTCTCTTACTATTGTTGAATGTATCTACAAGTTCGTCTTCTTTTTCTGCAACTAGAAAAAATGTATGACGAAAGTAAAGCTATACTACATGCTGCTCTAAAGAATCCTGCTATATTTCTATTTAATTTTCAAATATATTTGTAATTATATTTAATTTATAAATGATATAAATACAACAAATATACTCTCTTACTGGTGTTGAAAGTATCTATAAATTCCTCTCTTTTTCTGCTGTACTTATTTTATTTTGCAGTGCACACACAGGGCTGGAAAAAGATATTTAAATGAATTTGTCTCGCACAAATTGCTGCCATTTGCCGGGGACATTTCACATCCCATCTCACGCGGCTCACAAAGCCTCCGTCGCCGCCACTTGGGCGATGTGTCGTGCCAAATGCCGTTCTTCGCTCTCGCATTAGATATAAAAGGCTAAAATAAAAGATACATTTACGCAAACACAAGAGGGGCGTAGGGCGGGGGAAAGGAGTCCGAAATCCTTGGCTTTTTCTTGGTCCCCCAGCCCCCGGCCACTGCTGCCTTTGTGCAGATAAAAACTGGCGTCGGGAAAATTATCATGTTCATGGGCTATGGCTATAGCTATGGCAATGGCTATGGGGATAGGGATGGCTATAGCAACGGCTATAGGAGCAGATCCAGTGGACGCCTCCCACGCCCACAAATTTGCGGGCAACGCAGTTGTCTTTAATGTCCTTGGGAATGTGTTCCCGAAAGCGGTTACGCCTGATAAATCTGATCGGACGCAGAGCTGGTCTCTTTAGGGGCTTGCACTTAGTTTTGAACCGTTTTAAAATTTATAGGGGCCATAAATTTACCCTGACTTTCCCTGCATGTGACGGAGAAAAATCATTTAAAACTGATAAAGATCCAAAGCAAATAGTGCCGAGTTGCTAGACAGAAGTAATAAAATAAAGCGATTTTAAAATGTTTTAGAGATCATTAAAAAGATAAGAGATACTTAAGAGAAGTGATTTATACACTGGGTTATTGCTTTTACTATATGCCAGATAAATACATAGTTTTAGCATTCCAGTTTCTCTTTAAAGTGCTTAAGTTACACAACAAAATTTCAGCCAAAAATCTCCTTTTTTAAATCGTTTTTCTCGAGTTATAAAAACTCCAGAAATTTGTGGAAAAATATCTTGGGAACACGCTGCTTTGTATTTTGACCAAGTGCGTGTCCAGTTCGAAAGGGTATTATGTATGCGCTGGTTGTGCTCTCTGTGTGTGTGTTGTGTGCGTTGTGCTAGATGGCAATCATTAAAATGGCCTTTTGCCTAATTTCTATGACTTGCTTAATTATCACAGCCATGACCGACCCGTCCCCAGAGTACACACAACCCAAAATCCCGAGCACAAAACAGCATTAAGCTTCTAATAATTGAACATTTGACCCGCTTTTCGTTATTATTTAATTGCATTACGAGCCCGGCTCTGGCGACGTCCATAAGTAGGCTATAACGTATTTTATTTCGCCGGTTTGAGAGTTGGCATGGGGTTTTGGGTTTTAGGTTCGGTTCAATGAACTCGGGATTCGGGCCTCGGACTCGGCCTGATGCAAAACAAAGGCAAATATCATTGGGATAAGTATACATGATTCTGGCTTAATTTCCAGTGCTCTGGGCTTTTGGCCAAAGATAAAAGGCATTGGGTAGCATTTTTAATTACTTTTTACCGCACACAGCAGCGGCAAAAAACGAGGGGGGATAAGAACAAAATACAAAAGTACAGAAACAAACAGAACAGTATTAAAATACAATTCTTAATGAGCATTATGGCCATGTAATAAACAGCTGAAAAAAAAAAAATATAAATATATTTCTATATGTGCTTGTCTGCTGAGTGCAAAGCGCAATAAAAGCGCGGCGATTTTAATCAGTTGCGCTGCAAAGTAGGCAATACTTGGGTGGCCTTCTCCTTTATGTTGTTACCATTATATAGTTCCATTGCCCCGATGGCGTAAGTGCGCCTGTAATCGCGGACATTAAGTATTGCTACGTATTATATATGCACCCGAACTAAAACTAATTACATCGTAGAGAGTCCGGGGCGAAGCTCGAGCCGAGCTCGAGAATATGATTAAAGTTTGCCGGGTCGTCGTCTCTCAGTCAGCGAGAGACAAGAGCTAAATTAAAAAATGCTGCGGCATCTCTTTCTCAACTTGGCCAGAATGGGCGGGGTGAGAGTGAAGAGTGGAGATGGGCGTGGCCGTGGCCGAGAGGCCAGCGGTGGGAGGAGGTTTTTATAATCAGCAAAAGCAATGAAATCTGCGGCCACGAAGAATGTTCCAGGGAGCGCTTAAGATTTATTTTTATTATTAAGCCCTTAAATTGGTTCAGCCAGAGGAGGAATAATAGTCAAGTATTTTGATTTAAAGCACTAATCTTGTTATAAATGGGTTAGGCTGCCTCCACTTCATCTTGAAAATCAGAGAAGTCCAAGAAATGTATCCATAGATCTTAGTCTTAGAAGTTCTTTTCGTTGTTCTTAATTAATTCTGAAATAAATGCTTAAAATAAAAGACCTTTACTATATATTAATAAAGTTACTATTACTATATATTATTAGACGTTATTTTCGTGTTCTTAATTAAATGTGAATTAAATACTTTAAATAAAAGACCTTTACTACATATTACATTAAGTACAAGTTCCCTGCTTAATCAAACAAGATATCACCGGAGTCCTTGCAGAAACTGTGACATTATTTATTGACATGGCAATTGGTGTCCTTTTAACCTAATTTTTTCGTACTGTTAGTTAATGTGAACGCTAATTTAATTTGCCAATCTGAGGGGGAAAATCAACCAGACATTGGAGTGGTGCATCGTTTAGCCAGCAATCTATTCACCCATCGTACATCCGAACATCCCCTTCGAGTATCCAGTCGTTGGACTGAAAAACAAACCCACTTGCTAGCCTGTGAATGGCACTAGCCTCCGCTCGAGTGCCGTTCAATGCAGAGGAGTAACTTCCTCCGAGAGGGGCTCTGGATACGGCTCTGGCCCATCCCGTATTGATCCAAATTGAATGCTGCTTGAGCTTGGAGTGCCCAGACATAGACGGCAACCTAACTGAATTCTGTATCCATTCCGAGAGCAGGGAGATGGCAAACAAGCTGACCGCATCCTGCAAACAAACTGCAAGCTAGGACTGGGAGCTGGAGCTGGAGCTGTTGCTTCAGTCACTGGTCGTCAGGCCCGAGTATAAATATCGGAATAAGCATTTGAAAATCCTTTTAAAATTATTTCACAACTTGCGTCTTTTCGACGTCAAGCCAATGTCCTGCCACTGGTCCTTGCCCGCTGGCCCCCACTCATTTTGCCATTTTGCTCCTCTGGCTTCCACTCCAAGTATGTGCAAATTCCATTGCAAAGCCACATTATTCCTTTTATCCTTGCGAAAGGAATTTTCCAACTGCAATAACAACCAAGAGAGAGGAGACCATACCAATGTCCTTTTTTCAACTTCTTTGTTTGTTTGCTAAGAAATGTGTGTTCAGTTCCCCGGCACTGGCTTCGTCTTTAAGTCGGTCAGGTACGCGCCTAACACCAAGAAAAAATACAGGATAATAGGGTTTCTACAAAATATTTAATACCCATGGAAGGCTTTTCCTAGTCCTATTTGTTACTGTAGAGATTTGAAAGTAGTTCTTTGAGTGTCACAAAATATGTTAGAAGTATATACGATTTTTAAGAAATTGTAGAAGGCCTTGGAAATTGTAAAATAAACTTGCAGTTTATAGAGTTAGTACTAGAAATGTTATAGAATACTCAGAAATGTTTTATAACCTTCAGCTCTTCCAATTATGTCTTAGTTTGTTTATAAGTTTTGATTTTACTGAAGTATCTGAACTCTGTGAGCATTTTTAATAATGTATTTAATTCCTCTAAAGACTTTCGGAACTATGTACACTCTGGTATGCTTCGTTTTTCCTCCAGAGTGTCAAACTGCGAACTGAAAAGGCAATACCCGTTGTGAGAGCACCGAAGCATACTTCGGGGGCAGGACATTGAACAATAGAGAAATGCCAGAGAAAAGTGAGCAATTTCAGTGTGTTTTTTGCTGTGGACTCACCGCTTCGACTTCCTTGAATACTCGTATTAGATTCTTGCCAGCCAACTTGGCAATATCCTCCTCCGACCATTTATCAGACTCGAGCAGGGCAGCAAAAAGATGCGGATATTTGGACACATCCTCCAGTCCTTTGGGCACTCTAAAGTGGAGAGAGAGAGAAGGACAAGAAAGGACGAAAGAGAGGAGAAACCATAATTTGCCAAATGAAATGAAATGTAATTGAAGCTGCATGCATGGTCTCAAGTCCCGGCCCGTACTTACAAGTTGACTCCGTCGTAGCCAGCCCCGATGCCCACATGATCGATGCCAGCCACCTCCCTTATGTGGTTGATATGCGCTGCGCGGGTGGACGCCAAAGGACCAAGAAGCACAAGTTTAAAGATTAATCACTCAGAACCCTTTGGCCAGTGAACCAGACCTACCCACAACATCGTGCAGTGTCGCCTGTCCCGAGCAGCTGACGAAATGCGGATAAAAGGCCACCATAACCAGACCGCCGTTTATAGCCTGCATTGGATGTGGACAGTGGTGGAGCGGGTATAAGGGGATTTGGATTAATGCTAGCGCAGGATTAATGCGCCCACAATGGACTCCTACTCACAATGCGTTGCAGGACATGATCGGGAACGTTCCTCGAACTATTGCAGATGGCGTGCGCCGAGGAGTGCGAGAAGATGAGCGGCGCCCGGGAGGCCGCCAGGGCGTCCAGCATGGTGGGCACGGACACGTGTGACAGATCAACAATCATGCCCAGCCGGTTCATCTCCTTCACCACCAGCTGTTTGAATCATTAAGGATTTATTAGATGTCCTGGGAATCCAAAGGAGAGGCACACTCACCTTGCCGAACTGTGAGAGGCCGCCTATGTGCGGGTACTTCCCCGGTTCGTCAACTTTGCAGCAGTCCGCCCTTGAATAAGAAAATTTCAAGATATATATACTGATTTAAGGATCTAAACTTATCCACTCACCAAGGTGTATTGCAGGTGTGTGTGAGAGTCAAGTATCTGGCGCCCAGCTGGTAGAACATCCGCAGGACACTCAGACTCGTGCCGATGGCATGACCGCCCTCCACCCCTATCAGGCTGGCGATCTTCCCCGTCCGGTGAGTCTGCTCGATGCCCGAGGCGCTGGTGACCAGGGCCATGTGGTGCGGATACAGCTGGACGAGCCGCCGGATCAGGTCGATCTGCTCCAGGGTCAGCTGCACGGCATCCAGATGCTGGGAGGAGCAGGGGGCATAGGCGGACCAGAACTGAGCGGACACCATGCCCTCCTTGAGGCGGCGCAGGTCCGTGTGGCTCCAGGCACTGGAGGACCAGGGGGCCAGCTCCCGCAGATCCCCGCCAAAGTGGAAGTCCTTCAGCTGGTTTTTGAGAAACTTGCGGATATTCCACGGCAAGTCGTTGTGACCGTCGATCAGCGGCACCTCCTTCAGGACATTTCGCACTCGCTGCATCCGGAAGTCGAAGTCGTCGGCGGTCTTTGAGCCACCGCCGGACGCCCCGGAGCCCCCCGATGCCGTTCCGGCGGAGCATCGCAGGATAGGCAGGACGAGCGGAAAGTAGACGAAGGTCAGGCAGTTGAGGCCACACAGCACGAAGCCCTTCGGCAGCTTCCGCGATTTCATTGCCACCGAGTGGCGCGGAGCTCTACTGGAAGAGCACACAGCCGGCAGCACTCACATTGATGATGTTCCGCCTTCTAGCTGCAAGAAGGTTTAATAAAAACCCTTAGAATAAATCTATTTATTTATTTATAATCCCCAGAGAAGCTATATTATTACACATTAAATTGTGAGCTCAAATAATGTCTTCTTCTAAGAACTCAAACCATCTTGGGCCTTAACTTCTGCGTTCTTTGACTTCAAATGACGACGGCTCCCAACGTGTTCTGGTTCAATGGAAGCATTGCATGTGCGGGTGGCGTGATTGAGCTATTGAAAGTTGTTGGCAAACAAATGTCATAAATATAACGCCCACGGCAGTGCCACCAAATAACCTCAGCTCCGGCTACAGCTCCAGCTCAAATCCAAACCAATTCTAAGCCACGGGCCAAGCCACGCCCCTTTTTTGGGGCGACTCTGCCACCCCACAAGCATAAATAAAACTTTTCATATTTATTTCAGAGCCCAACTTCAAATCGAAATCGCGCACAAAATGCATAAAATGCACAATAAAAATGCAAAATTATTTATAGCAAAGTTTCCTCTCCATTTCTTTTTCTATTTTTCCTTTTTTGCGGGCATATCGCCGAACCCCAAAAAAGAAATCGCACAAAATTTAAATAGTTTCCCCTGCAGATCAGTAAAAAAGTTCTGGTTGAGGGAAATACGTTATCCATACGATTTTATTTTGGTAGTTTATAGTTGATTTTTTACTCGCATACGACATAAAGTTTGGCTTCAGCCTGGCAGGTGGCTGTAAGGAAAGTTCTAAATATTTCTCCAAGAAATTGAAGCCCTGTTTGCGTTGTCCAAAAGGGGGCCAAGTGCGCAAATATTTATATATTCTTTGTCCCAGAAAGTGAAATTAAACTTTTGGCCCGAAACAGGGAAAGTAAGCTAAAGAACTTTAATAGTTTGCAACGCAAAAGTTGGTCACGAAAATGAAATGGTAAACTGAGCAAATTAAAATGCTGCGGAATCTGGCTCATAGTCCTAGCCATGTTTCTTGATTTGATCAATTTATAAATAACAAGAAAATAGTCCCCGTATTGCAGCATTTGAAATCTACTTTATTCACTAAATAAACCAAATAAATAATGTACATCGCCAGGATTATGTTAACACTTGTTTCTATTTATATTTCCCATTTTATGGCTGCCATTCTTTTTTCATTTTCATATGCCAACTGTTGGTGTGCACTCGGCAGGTCACAGAGAAATAAAAGCTGAATCCGGAGCGAGGAGCGAGGAGCAAGTGGAATTCGCATGTTGATTTTCATGCTCTGTTGCTTGCGAACAAAATGAAAACATTCCACTATACAGAACTTGGGCGATATCTTATCTGCTCTGCTTGGTCTCCCTCTGACTGTGTTACAGCTTCTACACAGAGAGAAATTTAAAACATTATAACCAAGCCCTTAGTCTGTGGGAATATCAGAAAGCTAGTTCTATAGATTGCATCCTTAAAGACTTTAAGCTAAGGGCAAGGCATCCTTACTAATTTTTTGAGTTGAGTATTAGGAGAATGAATATTACTGCATATTTTTTACAAAGTAAATTGTATTCTCCTTAAATTCAATTCCAAAAATTCCCTTATCCTTTCCTCTGTACTTCCCATTCTGCTTTTGATTATAGATTTTTGGTCCGAACAAATTTTCTGCTTCAACATTTTTCTTTCTTATTTTTACTGTCGATACTGTCCCCGATTTCATTGTGTTGTTTGGCCCAATCCTTAAGCTATCTGGCCAAACCAAAATTATGCAAAAATCAACAGAGGCAGCGATGAGCAGGAAATGACAACATTGACAAGGGCAACGCGCCACGAATATTTTGCGACATGCAAAACGTGACTCAAACGCCACGCACGAATTATTAATACAACAACGAGGCCAGAGAGCCGGCGAAATTAGACCCAGTTGGGGTCTTCCCCACAGGAAAGGTAAAGGGGAAAGGACGAAGGCAAGGACTGCAAACAAAGTCGGGTCTGTGAAATCGAAAACGTTTGGCGCTTCATTAAACATTGATGCCCGAAAACAAGCGGCATGCAAACCGAAATTAAGAGCCACAACATCGTATATACTTAATTGAGTTCAACTGTCCTTTCTGCTGCAAAGTGGAGTGAAACCCCAAGGAAATTAAATGAGGTAAAATCAAAGTAGCCAGCAGAGTAATATTAAAGGGGTATCAAATTAAATTGACGAAGGTGGGTACTAAGTCGACAGAAATGCGACATAATTCAATTTGAACTTTTAGCTTTTAGCTTTTAGGAAATTAATTATTATATGTACAATGTCCTAGCAAGCGCAAAACAATTCTTTAAATAAATTATAACTATTTGTTGGCATTGTGATAAATATTTAATAAAGTAAACATAAGAGCTAAGAGCAAAACAAGCTTCTAAAAGCTTTTAGAACATACATGTCCCTAGGGATATTGGTTGCACATTTATGAAGATTTAATTAGAAATAGATTTTGATAAATTAATAAAACGATTTGTAACGATTCTTAAGTAAGTTCGAAGCACACTTATTATGATTTAATTGCAAATAGATTTTGATAAATTAGTAAAACGATTTGTAATGATTCTTAAGTAAGTTCGAAGCACATTTATGAAGATTTAATTAGAAATAGATTTTGATAAATTAATAAAGCGATTTGTAATCATTCTTAAGTAAGTTCGAAGCTTGGCAAACTCTCAACACGAGTTAATAAGTAATATTTTCAGTTAACTCAGATCAATAAGGTTGACGACACTGTGGGATAATATTAAGTATGACGGAGCCAGTTAATAAATTGCGTTCCCTGCTGTTCAAAAAAAGAGAGCGGCGTACTCCCAGCAGACACAGTCGACAGTACGAAATGGGCGCAAGGATAACTGCGTACAACACTGCGTATGAGCAATACGTATGAGCAATGTGTGTGTGTGCCTGGCTTTATTTCATTTATGCATTTTTTGTCGTTGAGTGGCATGCATGGGCGCAGGGATGTTCCGAAGCGAACCGCGGGAGGCTCCATATATGGTATATGGGAGGTACGAACTGAATCGTACATTTCTTGCAACATGAAACATTATTTTGCGTGGCCTCAAAATAAAAAAAAATCAGAAAATAGCGAAGGAAGGCGAGCAAAGGAAGCAGGACGAGAAAGGAAGTATGGAAAGTAAGGAAAATAGGGGTGGCGATGGAGGAACCGGAGCGCGCGCGTTGGAAAATTGCAGTAAGGAAATGCGATGTCCTCGTTGCAGTTGGAATTCCATGCAAAGTGGCAGGCAAATAAATATAAAAAATGCCTTTCTCTTCTACATTAGTGCACCATTTAAGGAAGTGGGCCCCGTTGCCCCGCTGAGCAGTGCCCCCCCTTAGATATTGCCCTGCGAGTTTGTCGTCTTCCATTTCCACTTTTGCCAGGACTAGCAGGAGCTGTAGGAACAGCAAAGGCAAAGGAAACGTGCCTTAAACTGCAGCAGACAATCAAAATGCATTCATGTGCCCCTAGTTCTCGTTATTTATAATCAAACCCCAGCCCCACCAAGCCCAACTCCCCTTCATTCGCCTCTCATTCAGCTCTAAATTCCATTCACTAGCGAATTGTAGCAAACAGTCAATGCGAATTACGCCCCCACTCCGTCCTCTTGAGAAATTTCCCATCCTGGCGAGTTGGCGGCTCCTTCGGAGGACTGGTTGGGTAGCAGCTCCTTTGGAGGACTGGTTGGGACTCCGTGAAAGCACGAAGGGAATGCCACCTCCCGGTGTGATAAGGTTTCCACCATAATGCGCAAGTTGCCCGAGGCCATACTGGAAATTTTTCTGGCTTATGCTCATTCAATTTTACAAGGATAATGAGAAATAAAACATATCATTAGGGGTCTGGTAATAACAGACGATTCCAGGGCCAGACAAAGCCCTTAAAATGTAGGGAGAGAACACAAATAAGTCCGTAGAAGCTTAGCTCTAAGACTGAGTTTATTTATAGAACATGGCAGATGGAGCTTGGTATATGTTGTTGCAAATACCTTAACAAATTATTTACTTTAATACAAAGGATTTATTAAACATATGAATAATTTATTTGGCATCTATAATAAATGAGTTTTCTTGTTCACTTTTTAGTTTAAAGCCAGATGTTGCAATGTTTAAAAAAATAGCCCAATTACAATGCTCGTTGCATATCTTTCTGACTTGTTCAAAAAATTAGGGTATTAAAATATCGACTCAAAAATGCGAATATTTGATGTCTTCTGGAGAGCATATTATGGCCAACCGTGATATGATAGCCGAATGTCGTATATCTTTCGATTCGTCGTTAAAATCTTTATTATTTAAAAACAGAATTCTTTAAAAAAAAGAGAAAAAAAATTTTTCCAATTTTTCAAAATTTTATAAGTGGTTACATCATTAAAATTGTCAAAAATTGATAGCAAATTTATTTTTCTTAATTTCTAAACTCAATATGCAGATTAATTAACCATCTAAAAACTACTACAGAAAAGCTTTCCGAATTGAAATTAAGGCGGGTTTGACAAAGTTATGGATATTTTAAACTCTGATTTTTCCAAAAAATTAGGTTAGTAAAATGTCGACTGAAAAATGCAAATATTTGATGTTTTCTGGAGAGCATATTATGGCCAACAATGATATGATAGCCAAATGTCGTATATCTTTCGATTCGCCGTTAAAAGCTTTATTATTTAAAATTAAAATTAAAAAAAAAAAATTTTAAGCTCAATAATTTGATGGAAATCATATATTTGTTGTTTATTATTATTAGACATGTTAAGTATTTATATTATTGATTGATTTGAATTATTTGTTCTCAAAAAACTCACATAAGTACCTAAAAATAAATCTGATACAAAATTAATAAGAATCCTATATTCCCCGAAAGGACACAAAAACCCGATGGCAAATTGCGAATCATATGGCAAAATCAAACCAAAATTAGAAATTCCAGCGAAGGCGAGTGGGGAGGCAAATCAAACTTTAACAAGGATGTTCTCTGTATGCTTTCATATTGTATTTTTGCCTTTTTCCTCAGATTTCCCTGTGTTTGGCCCTAAACAAGCGAAACCGAACAGAAACAGAATATTTCTATGGATTTTTTCGAGGACCGGAAAAGCAGCAGCGGCAACAATAAACCGCACCAATACAAACACAATGATAACCGGCTTACAGCAGGGCCCAAAGGCATGCGAAATGTCATGCGAATGAATTGAAATTATTTTACAACATTTTCATGTTTCTTGCCATTTGTTTGATTTGCCTCGACCTTCGCTTTCGGGCCTTCTTTTATTGTTTTTTTTTTTCCTTTTCTGTATGCATAATTTATGCTTGAGTTAGGCCAATTGCAGGCGTAAGAGCCAAATGAAGCAAAATATTGACCCAAGATATATGAGATATATATATTATTGAATGCCACAAGTACGCAGAAAAAGAATTCCACCAACAGATGGAAAAATATTGAGAGCAGAAGAGTTAAGAAAATTCTAAATATAATGCAGCTTAATGCATGTATTTCCTTTTATTTTAATTCCAATATATTTGCTTCACTTTTGTTTATTCTTTCTGGAGCTACACTTGGCTTACAAAAAATATAAAGAGAATAGTGTCCTAATTATTGATACTATAAAAATAAGTCACATTAAACAGCATTCTTAGGTAACTATATAAATATATATAATTCTTTTTCAAGTGTCCTGAAGGTGAGCTTAAAATTCTCTTATATAAAACCTGCCATATAGAGGAATGTTCTTCATTAAGTAATTTATCCGAGTAGCTGGCCAAGTCCGGACATACCAACAATAGTGTTCAAAATATTGATATTAAAAATATATGACACATTAAACAGAATACATGAAATATACCTTAAGTAACTATACATATAAAGATTTCTTTAAAGTATCCTAAAGGTGAAAAACTCTCAATATAAAGGAATGTTCTTCATTAAGTAATTTATCTGAGGAGCTGGCCAAGTTTGGACATACCAACAATAGTGTTCAAAATATTGATATTATAAAGATATGTCACATTAAACAGAATACATGAAATATTCCTTAAGTAACTATACATATAAGGATTTCTTTAAAGTATCCTAAAGGTGAAAAACTCTCAATATAAAGGAATGTTCTTCATTAAGTAATTTATCCGAGTAGCTGGCCAAGACCGGACATACCAAGTCTTTGCAACCACAATTCGTACCACTCCATGAGAGATTCCAGCTGCAGCCACAAACTATAAGCTAGACAAAGTGCCAGGGAGGGCAGGTTGACCGACAGCCCCATAAACACTTTGTCCTGGCCGAAACAAAAACTGAGCCGAAGAAAAGGTAACAAGCATTTATAATAGCCACAACAAAAGCGGCAAGAGAAATGTGAGCCGGAGTCTGGGTTCAATTTGGGTTTACGGATTGCTCCGGGGGCGGGGTTGTTGGGCGGATAAAGTTCAAAGCAAATTGTTGCGGAAGGCAGGAATCAACATTATCATCAGCAGCCAGGATGCTGCTCAGTCGGTTATAGGATACCCATACCCATACCCATACCCATTCCCATTCTCATTCCCATTCTCATTCTCATTTCGGGATGCAGATGAGGACGAGACAAGACACGCACACACATGCACGTTGGCTATCTAAATGTGTCTGTCTGTGTGTCCGCATTAGGGGATGGAAGGATGGGCGGTCGGCAGTAGGGGTGTTGTGTCGCCTGCCGCATATTAATGAGGCGGATGCCACACAGCCAGGCTAAACGCGCTCCCATCAATTGCTCAATATTATGACTCCTCTGAGCAGAAATCTGCATATGAAACACATATTCGCAGACTGAACTTTACCCAAAACCGGAGCATCTAGTTTGCATTCTTTGCTGCACACATTTTTCTGTATTTTTGTTTGTTCTTGTCTGTACTTTGTACAAAAATTGTTTATTTAGGGATAAGCTTTAAGGGGAATATTTACAATATATCCTTTTGTTATTTTTGCTTTACTAACAAGAGAACTATAATATTTAAGCGTCTTTTTGTAAAGCATTAAAAAATATTTATTTCCTAATAAATATTTATATTTTGAGGGATTCCTACATACTTTTCAATAACAGAAAACTATAATATTTTATCGTCTCTTTGTATAGCATTAAAATATTTATTTAATAATAATTATATATATTTAGAGGGATTCCTACACACTTTTCAATAATAGAGAACTATAATATTTTGCGTCTCTCTGTATAGCATTAAAAATATTTATATCCTTATAAATATTTATAATTAGAGGGATTCCTACACACTTTTCAATAATAGAGAACTATAATATTTAGCGTCTCTTTGTATAGTATTAAAAATATTTATTTCCTAGTAAATATTTATATTTAGAGGGCTTCCTATACATTTTTTCAATAATTAAAATATGATTATTTTTTCTACTGAAAAAAGATTATGAAAGTAATAACCAGATAAGCATTAAAAGAAAGTTAAGAAGTTTGCAGAAGTTTCAAAGGCTTCTTAATGATCAAAACCCCTTCCCCCTCTTTGTAATGCAGCCCTTTTTGTTTACAGCTAGTATTAGTTATTTAATATTCATGAGCACTCCAAACTCTTACCAAAACTGGGCAAGCTGTTTAACATTCTTTAAGCCACACACACTCCCTCACGTTTTATTCTTTTGGTTTGTTTTATTTATTCTCGGGTTGAAACACACAACTTATGCTTGGAATACTGGCTCTTTTTTAAAGCACTACACTCCCTCGGTTCACATAATTATTAACGCTTTTTATATTCGATTTGGCTTTCCCTGCTTGGGGTCATACGTAATATATATAACGTAACGTATACGCCGCGGTGCCGCGGGTGTGGAAGTGCGAAGTGCCAAAAGCGGAGGAGACGCGCAGCGTAGCGCAGCGCAAGTGGAACGCAACACGTGTGAGGCGACAGGTGCCGAGCGCTTGGCACACAACTCGACCGGCCGACGCACGAATTCGAACTGAAACTGAGTCAGGATCCGCAAGCGAAACTGGGAAGCGAGTGAGGCAGGCACGATGGAAAGACGAAGGAAAGACGAAGGACGCTGGCACGAGGCGGCCGGAGAGCAAGGCCAGCGAAGAGCACAGCCAGCCGAGGCTGCGGCATTAGGTAAGAGCACTTCTGCACTTCTTTTTATTAAATTTATTTGCAAAGTTCCTTCTATAAAAAACCGCAGAGGTTACTATTAAGTTTTTTGGGAATAACTTTAAGTAAAAGTCAAAATCCTAGTCCGATTTTTCATTCACAAAATATGATTTAATTAGAAAAGAGAAACCTACTAGCCGAGCCCCACGCTCTTTTACTCAAAACCTGTTCATAGGAAAATACTGGGAAATTCCAGCTCTCTCTCTCTCTCTCTTAAACAGCTGTTTCGTCCGTTTGGGGGCTCGGGGGTTGAGTCCTTTAACATTGCAGGAGGTCAGGCATGGCGTGAAGTCGCTTATTCTAGCTGCTGCTTCCTCCACTCTTCCCCATCGCTGCTTTTCGAGGGGTGCCTGATGCTGATGGACACGGGAAATTCATTGACCGCCCCAAGTAAAGCAGGTCGCGAGTAATTAGTAAAAATATACCAGTTTAATTATTTTTCGCCAGAGCTTCCTTCGTTTAACCTTTGTGAATAAGTTTTCATAAAAAGTAAACAAACCCTGTGGTAATACATATTTATTTAATTTTTTGATCAATAGAGATGTGTATAGGAATGAAGATGTAAATGTCTCTCTTTACATGAAATTATCTTTAAAAAAGAGTCATTAATTTTTAATTTATTTATTTAAATACTGATGTAACGCTAATGCTTATATAAAATATAAAATATACTTTATCAATGGAAAATATTTATACATTTCGCATGGGAAACATCTTTAAATTTTAAAATTTATATATCAAACCGCCCAAAGCAAAGCTAAAGCAGTCCAAAGTTGCCCCCAATAGCTTTACCGTATATCAGCATCTCTCCGATCGGTGCTTTCATCCACTAAAAGCTCTGGAAAGCTTAATTTTGAAACAGGGCTTTTCTGACTCTCTGGCTCTCTGCTTCGGGGGTCTGGGAACTCGTAGCGCCTGGCTCAGTCGGTTGCCCAACACCGGCGGCGACGACCTCTAAACAACCTTTTGGGGTCTCGTCGCCGTGTCTCGCTTATTTCGCTTTGGAATTTCACGTTGACGCAGCAGCCGCCGTCGACGGAGGCAGAGGCAGCGGCAGAGGCGGCAGCGACTCGGGCCGAAAATAAAAGCGTTTACCGCTCTCCTCCAGTGCAGCAGCAGCAGCGGACGCAGCCAGTAGCCAGCAGCTAATTACCTCCCAGATTCAGTTTCCAGTTCGGTGAGTGTGGGCGTGATAAAGTGATAAAACCAGCGAATAAAACAAGCAAAATCTCCAGCAAAAACCGTTAAATAAAGCCGTTTAAATATCCACCTAAATTCCGAGAAAATATACAGTCAGTGCAATAGAAAAGTCTCGTAATCGTTCCCATTTTTCTGGGCTGTTTCGTAACGGAAATTTACACGAAAAACACAGACAATCTGTAAGCGTGAGAGTGCTGCGTGTGTATGCGTTGGGTCTTTCTAATCTCTTATTTTTCTGCCGAACATTTCTGGGCCTTGGGTTGCAATATTTATGATAGGTTCTAGAACTCTGAGTTGGCCCAGAGTTATTGACCTATGCACTACTTGGTAGTGGGGGAAACAGTGCAGGCGATAAGAAACCTTATCGGGTATCGAAGTCTCTCAAAAGTAGTTTTCTCTACCGGCTCGACCGGCTCTCTCTCCCTCTTTCCCGTTCGCACACTCCTGCCGTCCCGCTTCCACTGCAGATTGAGTTCACTTGCCTGTTGGCAAAGTTTCAACTGCAATGTGTAGTCGCTGCTGCGGTTTTTCTTTATAAATAGTTGGCGCAAATGTTAAGTTTACTTATATCTGCGCCTATATAATTGTATCTTTCCCCACTTGCTTTTAGCACATTCGTTTAGATTTCAATTAGCCAACCTAATCGTCGATTTTTCGGTTTGTTGACGTCTTCTCATGCTATTGCACTTTACTCTTTCCTCAGCGCACTTTTCAATTACGTTTTGGTCTATGAATGAATGAGAGAAGAATTACAGTTACACACACATCAAAACAAGAGGGATTCGTGATAAGAGAGAGGAGACTAGTTTAAGGGTTGTTTTCGTTGTGTAGAGAAACAAGTTTTGGAGTGGCAAGGACTTCTTTTGAAGGTCAACAGGAATTACTAGCTCAGATTAATGGATAAAAATATAACATATATTAAAAAAAAATTAATTTCTTGAAATATTCCCACATTTAAATGCAGTTTTCCAGATATATATATATATATATATACATATATATTTATTTTTTCTGAAATATGTAGAACAAAAAACAGGACAGGTTTCTGGGTTTATAGAGCACTATACACAAAGGTCTAATATATAATATTATAATATTTATCGTTTCTTGTTTGAGCTAGATAAATATAATCCAGTATTCATCGTATTTCTTAGTACAAATAATTTGTTTTTGTATCAAAATTTCATGTTAGGATTAGTCAGCTAATTTAATGGGGTCACTCAAGAAGGGCGAATAGATACAAATGAATGGGGAATACGTGCTCGCTCCAGAATTCCTTGCCTTAGCTGTTTTCATAGTATATACCTCCTCGTTCTTACCATTAATCGCTTGACGTCAGTTGGCAGTTATTACATCAGTGGCAGTGGGACTTATCTCCCCCTGGAGATGTTCTTTTGACCCACTGTCTGTGTTGTTTCGAGGAGGCCGGACCTAAAATCCCGTTATGATAATGCGAAACGAATAGACCTTTGGAGCCACCACCCAAGGGGGCTCGCTTTTTTAGTAGCTTTTTGATTCGAAATTTCCACTGATAGCAGATACAAAATGGGGCCGCCACTTGCCGAACTTGTTTTTTCATCTTTCCGGAGCAACTTCTAGCAATATATATTGCTTTAATATTATGTTGCTCGTTTTATCAGCTCAGCTTGTTTTTCTACACAAAAAAACAAAAAGAACACACACAGCGACAGAGAGACATGTGTCGGTTTATTTTTATACATGCTCCTCCTTGATAGCAACGTAAATTCATTTTGATTGTTTTTTGTTGTCATGCGTTGCCTGTTATGCTTTTCGTTTTCTGTTCTCCTTCCCCCTTTTCTCGATTCTTTCTTTTTTATATATATACGCCTAGTTTTTGGAAACGCTTCAGTCCTCGATTGATTGCCGGCAAGTGTAGGTGTGTGTCGTTCCTCCAAAGTGACTCAGAATTAGCTATAGATAACTCGTTCCATAGAAATAGAAGAGCGTATATATAGCATAGTCAAGTGATTTAGATTCTTATAGAGAAAAATATATATCTGAGACAGGCAATAAAAGTGTTTAAAAGTTTAAGAAAAATTAAGAGTTATACAGCTCAGTAAACGTGTACCTCTAGTCCATATATTTAGGCAGACAAATGTGCATCTTTATTGTGCGACATCTTTAATGTATTATATTTTTAAAAATCTTTCTATTCCTCCTGTAATATGGGTAAAGTCTTCCCTATAAAAAGCTATAAATATGGCGTGGGAAATCGCAGTGTGGACAGCAATCGCCCGTGCTAAGTTCAGGTGGTCTAATCTATATAGCCTGACATTTATTATATTCCGGTCCTTGGCTGGCTCACTGTCAATGTCAAACAAGTCAAGACTGAATTTTTAGCTGCGAATATTATTTCGTATCTGTATCTACATAATGCTGGATAGACCGTCGCTCTCTCTCGCACAGTATATGGCTATCTTCTTCGCTCCCCACACGCGCCGCACGTTTGTTTGCTGTTTCAACAATTTCTATCCGCATTTCGTAAGCAACAAATTGCGCTGGCAACATTGTTGCCAAGCACAGACACATTGTTGCCTGACCTTGTTCAATGTCAAGCCAAAATTCATGCGCCCTGCGTCGACGTCTCTGCCGGGCGGCGGCAGAGCATCAATGAAAGTGAAAGTTTCCACGTCACTCTTTGTGCGGGCGAGGCGAGGCAGTGCGAGGGAGAGGGAAGGTTCCATGACTTCGATTACATCAGACCATATCATTATTCGCCAGCTTTTTCCGTGACTTTGCTCAGTTACTGAACATTCATCGTCGAGGTTGGTTGGCCTTTTACTTGTGCTCCAGGGGTTAATTGTTCACTTCGGGTTTTTTTGCAAACGGATGAAATAAATAACACCCAATTGGGAAATATAAAAAGTTAACAGTGTCCGGAAAAGTACTGTGCAATATTTTAATAAAACTTTCCATCTACTTTCCTAGATCGAATCGTTTTAATTTTTAATTTAATTGTTAATTGAGAGAACTTAAAAAGTATGGAACTACATTTTGTATATACTCTAAAACGGAGAGGAAAAGCCAGAGAGAGTGAACAAGAGAGGAAGATGTGTGGATAATAAGAGAGAGCGAGAAATGTATGTCACGTTCTCAGTGCATGCGCATTTCGTAATTTAAATAACTCGCTCTCTGATATCAAATCAGCTGTGAAAAGCACTACCAAACAAAGAATATCTTTTGAATTTTCAGTGAAAAAATATATATTTAATATATTTTATTTAATATATTTTTTTATTATTTTGAACGACACTTAAGTGACATTGAGCTGACACTGAAAAAGATGATGATATCATTTGTTTGATGGGAAAAGAAATCAATGATTATAAAAATAAATTATTTATATATCCAAAATATAGGGTAAATTGATAGGAAATTATTTGAATTTTTGTGTTTATTAAAAAGAAAATAATCAGAAATCAAAACAGATAAGGACTTTCCATTCCTTATTCATCCCATCAATCTTAATTCGCTATCGGTATATACTTTACTGGGAAAAGCTCTCTTTTAGGTATACTTTTGTAGGTTTGTCATACTTTTCGGATAACCTATATGAAATTGACTCGGAGTCTATACTTCCATTCCCTGGCGTAACCCACAATAGCTTCAAAATTCTCTGTTTAAATCATGGCGAACTATTTTGCAAACCGTTTTCGACTTCGATAGCCACATTACTAACTTGTCCCCGTCTTCATTCTTATTCTTCCACCAAAAATGGACAACCTGCGAATCAACATCAACTTTCGGTGGCAATTGGACGAAATCCTCTTGGAAAATGGATCGGCGTTCTGCAGAACTACACTCGAATCTCAAAAATGACCACCTACTTCAACTACCCCAGCAAGGAGCTGCAGGATGAGCTGAGGGGCATCGCCCAGGCCATCGTGGCGCCCGGCAAGGGAATCCTCGCCGCCGACGAGTCCGTGTCCACCATGGGCAAGCGTCTGCAGGACATCGGCGTGGAGAACACCGAGGACAACCGTCGCGCCTACCGTCAGCTGTTGTTCAGCACCGACCCCAAGCTGGCCGAGAACATCTCCGGCGTGATCCTGTTCCACGAGACCCTCTACCAGAAGGCCGACGATGGCACCCCCTTCGTCGATATCCTGAAGAAGAAGGGAATCATTCCCGGCATCAAGGTCGACAAGGGTGTCGTCCCACTGTTCGGCTCCGAGGATGAGGTCACCACCCAGGGTCTGGATGACTTGGCCGCCCGCTGCGCCCAGTACAAGAAGGACGGCTGCGACTTCGCCAAGTGGCGTTGCGTGCTGAAGATCGGCAAGAACACCCCCTCCTACCAGTCCATCCTGGAGAACGCCAATGTCCTGGCCCGCTACGCCTCCATCTGCCAGTCGCAGCGCATCGTCCCCATTGTGGAGCCCGAGGTTCTGCCCGATGGCGAGCACGATCTGGACCGCGCCCAGAAGGTCACTGAGACCGTCCTGGCCGCCGTCTACAAGGCCCTGAGCGACCACCATGTCTACCTGGAGGGTACTCTGCTGAAGCCCAACATGGTCACCGCCGGTCAGTCGGCCAAGAAGAACACCCCCGAGGAGATCGCTCTGGCCACCGTGCAGGCTCTGCGCCGCACCGTCCCCGCCGCTGTCACTGGTGAGTCCTGATTCGGATCAGGTTTGAGTGAAGGCTGTCTCAGATATCTCTGAAAACTTGGCTTAATGAGTGAGAGTATTCTGATACACCTTTTCCGCCATATCTTCCCTAGAAACATTCTAATGCCATTCTCCTTACAGGTGTGACCTTCCTGTCTGGTGGACAGTCCGAGGAGGAGGCCACCGTCAACCTGAGCGCCATCAACAACGTTCCCCTGGGCCGCCCATGGGCCCTCACCTTCTCCTACGGCCGCGCTCTGCAGGCTTCCGTCCTGCGCGCCTGGGGAGGCAAGAAGGAGAACATCGGCGCCGGCCAGAACGAGCTGCTTAAGCGCGCTAAGGTGAGTCTATGGATAAATACACTTAACTATGTACAAAATCGGTAGTAGAATAAGTGGTGATTGCACTCTATGGGCCAGAAATGCCGGGTTTTTGCTTCGAAAGAATTCTCTGACAGGTTTAATCGGTATAAGGAGTTATTACGCCTGTATAAGCCGCCTACAAACCGCAGACTTTCCCATCCATACCAAAGGAATCATATAATCCCAATATCTTACCATTTCCATATTTCCCTAATCAACCCTCTTATCAATACCATTATCAAGGCTTAATCTATTGGAAATTCTTTGTTATTCACAAATTCCTTATCGATCTCCACCAATTCCTGATTAACTGATTAATTCATAAACATTAAACATGTACATATATTCAGATGTGGAGTCCTATATATTTTAGTCATTAAAATTTGCTTATTTATTTTTAAATTGCTTTCTTTTTCACACCCCATTACAATTTATTTATTTGTTTATTCGTTCATTATCATTTTTAAATTCTGTTCACCCAAATCCCCCACATTATCCATTATCCCATAATTATGTAACCCCAACTCATGTATCCTGATGCCTAGGCTAATGGTGAGGCTGCTTGTGGTAATTATGAAGCTGGTTCTGTTACTGGTGCCGCTGCAGGAGACATCTTGCATGTGGAAGATCACAAGTACTGAAAGATATTGCCATAATATTGGCTTCAAGATGGCGAAGAACGAGTTCTGCTGTGGTAACTAATTAACATTAATTAACAAGTAGCAGCCTTGCCTATCATAACATATTTCCATCTCGTACTGCTTCGCTTGCTTGTAATTGGAAACCCAAAAAAACCCTAAGCCTGACTAATCCCAACCAAAATCCCCATCCTTCCCGCTCCCACAGGCTAATGCCCTGGCCTGTCAGGGCAAGTATGTGGCCGGCTCGATTCCGTCGTACGCCGCCAATGCCAGCCTCTTTGTCGCCCAGCACAAGTACTAAGCACCACTATACCACGCACTAATCCCGAGTCAGATCGAGCGACGCTATGTCGCACGCCGATGCCATATGCTCTGTTAACGCAAAACGATCCTGACGAAGGCCCAGCTGGACTGAGAGACTGGCGGCAGACACATTCCTCCTGCCAAGGAACCGCAGAAATATTCCCTATATCTATCTATGTTTTTATTTACCGCTTAACTGATTAGTTTTTACTAATACTATACGTCACAATACTTTTGGTATTTGAAAAAGATAAACCGACGCACAAAATAAATTATACGTTCACTTTCCGACCATATTCGTTGAATTTCTTTTTATTTTTATTGTATTTTTTATAGGTTATTTATAATTATTATTTATATTTATTAATTTATATTATTTTGATTTGCACAGCCAAAGAGTTCAAGAGTTAAGTTGTTATTATTACTGTTGACTTGATAAGATTTCTCAGAATATAATTACAGCATATCATTTAAAATATAATAAAATAATCAGTAAAACCTATGTTATTATAGCAATATTTTATTTATTATTATTGTATTAATATATATCATATGATAAGCAAGTTTAGCTTACTTCTATGTATTTATAAGTTAAGCTTGAACTGGAATTTTGCAGAAAACTCATACGAACAACAGACTTTTCCTTTTCAAAACTCCAGTGCGATTAAATCGTAATGGAATCCCAATTTTCTCTTCAAAGAACTTGCCAAATTAAATTTTCCAACAAATTTTTTCGCATCCGTACGATGTATTTCTGTGCCAGGATGCGTAAAAGTTTCCCTGAAATTGCCGCAGGTGGGAAAAGTTTTGTGTGTCCGTAGCAAAAATCAGAGCAAAAACTTTTAAGCCGGCCGAAAACTTTTCTGCTGCGGCTTGCCAAGCTATAACTAAGTAATAATTAGTACCAAGTGTTTTGTAATTAAGAGGAGTATTTTAGCCTGGATTTTGGCCAAACGAAACTAATCGATTTCTCCCGCTTTCCTCTCTCTCCTCTATACCTTTAGGCCAACGGTGATGCCTCTGTGGGCAAGTACGTTGCTGGCTCCGCCGGCGCTGGATCCGGATCCCTGTTCGTGGCCAACCACGCCTACTAATTTGGGCGGATGCGGCTCTGTCTACACACAACTACATATAACTATCTACGAAGCCGATTGCTTGAAATGTTTGTTTTTGGCAGTTTTGTTTATATTTATCTTAGTTTCGTGAGCTAAGCAAAGCGCAAGCATAGAAAAAAACCAAAAAAAAAAGATAACGAAGGATTATAATTGAAAACAAGTTATTCTCTTCTAGTATATATTTGGAAACTGAATATACGCAAAAAAAAGAATATAATAATAACAAAAACACACAACACAATAAGTACAGAAAGCGAAGGATTATGTTCGATGGAGAAGCAATTTTATCTTTAGTTTTAAGCACAAGAAACTATACTTGTTGAAGTTATGCAATTTCATTTTATTATTACTATGATTATGTAAGATTTCAATGTGAACAAGAGAATATGTCGTAAATCGTTAAGTTAAAGCCTCACATTTAATAGTGGCAACAACAGCAGTCGCTTATCAACAACATCAAAATGTTTAAAAAAGTCTTGGATCATTGAAATCGCACAAAGTTTTCTTACATTTTTAATGTTTATACAAAAAGTTATCTATGGCGAAAAAGTCGATGTTTTATCATTATAAATATTATTATTAAAATTTATATTTATGATTAATAAGTATAAGTGAAAGAATATGACGCAAAATAAACAAACACAATACAATAGATCCCGAAAGAACCCCAAAAACAACTCTTATACTCATACAACAAACATATTTACCTATTTACACTTTGTTAACGAACAAAATGTTGTTACAAAAAATAACAAACAATTTTCAGGACTGGAAAAGGACCTCCAGTAGCTGCTCAGTGCTTGTTACTCGAGTTTCTCGATTTTATTTCTGAGATTTTCTATCGCAACTCGATAACAGAGCAGCAGCATTGTCATTACCTCAGTACCTATTTACACATTTAAATATGGTCTGAATGACACTAACACACATATTTATCAAAGCATGTTTTTATTTATAAACGTTATTCAAGTTGCAATTTCTGCATATCGTTGTTAATTACAAAAATTGTTTGAAGTGCAATGTGAGAATAAAACACACGAAAAAGTATATATATAACAGTAACAGGCAAACTTAAGCATAAAATAGATTATTCGGTAACTTAATATAGAAGGCATTACTTTTACAGCAACAACATCCAGCTGTTCGAAACCAATATACAAGAAATAAAAAACAACAAAAAAAAATAACATCAGTAAGGGTGCGAAACAACACTCATTCAATAAAAAACCTAAAGAGCAAAAACAAACCTTCATGGCTTTTACTTTAAGCGGAATGTGATTAAAACGTTGCATACATCCAGGCGTAAGTTGCGGTTGGAAAAGCACTGAACAAGTGACTTAAGCGTTCTCAGTTTGACAAGCACTACTTTGGGCGAGACTTTGTAAAGATTAATTAGAAATTCAATTATATTGAAAGCGAGGCCCATAAAATTAAAGGTTTGGCCTCGAACTTCCCTTATGTAATAGGATATAACATATTCTTTGAGTTAGGTCAATTATATTTACTTGGAGTATTCAGTATATAAAGTCAATGATCAAGTAGACCCTATAAATACATATTGAAGTAGGCCAGGCTTGGGAATATGATATTATTTATTTATTCAGTTAAATTATTTTAGTTCATACGCCATATTCTACCCTTCCAGAAACATTACTAAAATCTAATAAATGTTTACCCCAACTCCAAGTTAAAGACCTCAATGTTTTAGGTCAATGACAGGCCTGGTGCCCGACCCAATTGAAATCCCATTTTTTGTTCAGGTCGCGTAATTTCAATTTACAATTTCCCTCGCTGCAAATGCAAATGCAAACACGGCGTGCAATGAGCGACGTAATCTGCACCAAGATCCCTTCCCAATCGAGTTTGCTTTATTCGCAGAGTGCAAAGTTCGCTTAATCGTATCCAAATCAAATGCGCAACGGCCCAGACAGCCCGACTCGCCGTCAATAGGATGACACCGGGATCTTTGTGTGATTGGGGAATGGGAGTGCACACAGAAAAATATATATTTCTGTATTAATTTATTTAACATATTCAGAATAATTTACTGACCTATTTATTAGAAAGTCCGCCTGCTTATTGGAGTAGTTTACCAGTATTTATTTGGGCAATCAAAGCAATATATAAAAATAAAATAAATAAATATAGAAAATAATAAAAGGAAGAAGGAAAGGAAGTAATTAAGAAATAAATCTTTACAATAGAATTATTATGAGCTTTCAAGATTATTTTCGTAATATAACAAATTTTATATACTACATATAATATTATTCTTATATATTCTTAACATTTTTCCTCTGTGTTTGGCCGAGGGTTTCATTGTAGTCAATTTAATTGCCTTTGTTTTCGGGGGAGGATGAAATGGACTGATTTACAGCACTGAGACGAACGAATTGTTTACACAATTGCGTCATTATTGGTTGTCTTCGATTCAAGGCAATAAGGAAATTCTCTCATCTGTTCTCACCACAATATTCGACCCAAGCCTTTCAGACTGTTATCGGAGGGGTTAGCAACCACAGAGAGGGAACCCAACAATGGATGCCTGGCATTTGGCATCCTGATCCACACAGCCCGTGGCAGTGTCAACATTTCCTATGTCACTCTGCCCCTCCGACCTGCTGGCGCAGAGATTGTCCACAAAAGTGGAATTAATTGTATTTGCATAGCATGTAAACATCATCACGTTGCCGGCAGGATCTCGACCTGCAGCGTTTCTAAACTGGGTTCACCCTTTCGACACCTAATACACTGAGGGAAGAAATATATAAATTAAACAATCATTTTAGGATTCTGCCATACACTTTCTACAGGATAAAATGGATAAGTATAAGATTCTACTATTTAACCTTTCAATAATACTTAGCTTCTTACCTCACCTGTAATTCATCTTCGTTTCTCAGTGCATTACACATTCATTGTATCCTTCGGCTTCCTGCGGTGCAATTGTGATTTTGCCCTGTCCTGGCACGTTGCTGATTACGCTCTAAGGAGGACCGAGACCCAAGAATGGAGCTCCGACAACTGAGACGACAATGGCGATGACATAAATATCAACGGCACGTCATGTGGCGCCATGGAGGAAGTCCTGGCGACACTGGAAGTGGAAGCCCGACTCTGGGAAACGCTGCGCCATCAACGTGTTCGGGCGGAAATTGACACGCCTGGAGATGTGATGCACAAAGTCTCAGGTCCGGAAAGGTGGCAGCTCGGAGTCCCGACTGCAGATGATTGAGCCTCGCATAATTTAAGCCACGCTCCATTAATTACATGACCAGCCCGAAAGTCGAAAGCCAAATCGATTGACAGCCATTTCGCTCACGTCCCGAGACATCCTGGCCAACTGTAATTGCAGATTGCTCTTCCCAACTCGAGTACGTGTGTGTGTGGCAGCAGTTTCTAATTAGCTGCAAACATCACTCGGGGGCCCAATAGCAAATCCAAGTGCGTGACACCAACACAAGCTCAGCAAAAATAGCTGTAGCCAAACCAGGTCCTTCGTCGTCAAAGGCAACCTCGAAGGCACGCCGAGACACCCGGTGGCTACTCCCAAATGCATTAGATTGTGCCGCACTGTGGAGCAGGGCTCCATAAAGCTGGGACTTTATCATCATCGGACTTTAGGGACACCAAATAGATATCCAAACTCTAAAAATAAAATGGATTCCAGGCTCTGAAATTGGAATAATAAATAATAAATAAATTAATGTTTGAAACCTATTTAAAGTGGCTAATTTAGTTCTCCACACTTGTGAATACTTTAAGTGTTATTTTTCACTCTGATATATATATTATTAATACCCATTTCCTATAATTAAAGGTGAATTCAATTTTATACAGCGTAGGCCCACTGAACAGCCCACCTGGTCGGTCACTCCAAAGTCCTGTCATTCTCGTTGCCTCTATTTTTCGCCTTGCTACTCGTGTGCATTTTGGGCCATGTGCGTTGTCGCCGTCGTTGCCGTCGCCATGGCGGCCAATGTGAAGGTCGATCGATCCGTTTCCGCCTCCCTGCCACCCTTCCGTGCCTGCACTTCCCTTCCCCGCTCCAGCGGCTCTTCTTGGCAATTTATGTTCATTGAGTTGATGTTGATTTGTGCGCCGCGGCATGATTTTTTAATGGAATGTAATTTATATTACGGGTCGGGGAGGGGAGCGACATGGGGGTGGGTTGGAATCGCTAGCCGGCAGACGGGCGTGCACTCGATTGCATTTTGGCCGAGTGCACTGGCCGTGTGCCAAATGAAACGGCAAAAACGACACAAATTGCTCGGCCAGTGTTCCCTAGTCCCATCCCCCCATGTTGGCCCACTCGATGTTTGCCGGTTGGAAAGTATTTCAAACTCGAATCAGAGTACAGGGAATATGCAGTCCGGATGCACACTGGAGTTCCTTTATAACCTAGAGTTCAAGAGCCATATGGATTTATTTAAACAATTATTTAAATTCTAATTTCTTCAGAACATATAATATTGTATAATATAATTTACAAAGCTGCATTGAGTCTGCTTTAAATATAAAACTTCAATTTATAAGGCAGCTGCTTTTTGCTTGTTATAAAACTAACTCTTTCGTAAGTAAACTAAAAGCATTCCCCGCTTTTAAATTCCGTCAATATTTGGCGACAGCTTATCGAACTTTTTTGCTCAAACAAAATCAATAACTCAAACAGTTGCGGATATAACAAGTAACTAACCAATTCTAAGCTATATTGACTCAGTAAATTCACTTTAAATTGTTGCACAATTGAGCTGCATATAATCGATTGCTGTGCAATTTCAGACTGTGTGCAGGAATAATAAAAATCGACCGGAAATTGAATTTGGTTATGGAACCCACACTGCACTGCAGCATGAATTATTTACACGAATTGAAACTCTGAATTAATCACAGCTTTTCTGTGCACTCTTTAAGGAGTTGAACACAGTACCGACACAATGAGGCAATCACGACAATTTTGACAATTACATTTATCTTATTCGCACGCATTCGGTGCCATAATCGACAGAACAAATAAATCGCGAGGGGTTCTGCGGTTCTCGTGTCTACACGTTTTTCTGTGTATTCTCTGCGAGAAATACAGCCTCAAAAGCCGCCAGCCGCCAGCCGCCAGCTGCTGTTTAAATCAGAGTGAATTAAGCCGTTCCGAGGCGAGCGGAGTTCCAGGTGAATGAACGTGACGGTGAGTGTGCCATTAACTGCGGCTTTCACTCGAGTTGCATCATAGAACTTTCCCAACGCCTTGACATTCTCGGATGGCCCTCGTCTTCGCCTTTCACTCACGTGCAATTAAAATGCCTTTGAAGTGCAATCTGCGATGCGTGGAGCCCGACATCGCGTGAGTAGCGAGCAGTGAGTGCTGTGAGCTTGCATAATGCCCCTGATTTAGCTGGGAGATATTCAATGGCTGCCGACTACGACGGGCGACGGAAAAGCGCAAGTAATTATATGTGCAAATATTTTCTAATGAGCAAGTGCAATGAATACCATTTAATTTAAGTGGGCGGGCCGCAGAGCAATCGTTTTGCTGCCGCGAATGTGTAATGAGAGGGAACTTATTACACTTTACGTTCTTTATCCTCCTCCTGCAGGGAGAAAGGAACATGGAAAGCCTTTTAGGCGGCGGCTGGGGAAATCCCCGGTACTCGAGAGAGTAAACTGAATTAAATCAGCAGCTTGTCACTTGGAGAAAGCCAGTGACGAAGACGGAAAATTAATCAGTTGATATTGTCGAACTATCTTCGTATTACATTTACTTTGCTTTAAATGACACAATTTGTGCAATAAATTATCTTATCTTCTAGAAATTCCATGTCTCTGGAAAGTCAATAAAATAAAACGCTTTACAGAAATTTCCCGGAATTGAATAACTTTGTTTAACTTAACTGTAGTAAAAATGACGATGGAATTTATCGAGTGAGTACTTGTACTTCCTTTACTTGTTCTTTAATAGGAAGTAAAATGTTCCTTAGAATATTTAATATTTAAGAAGAAAATCTAATAAAACATTGACAAATGCTTAGTGTATCAGATCTTACATTTTATTACTTCACATAGTTTCCTAGTGCTATAAATAAAACTTATCAGAGCTCTAGCTACGTCATTGCTGTTTAACAACTGTAAAGCCTAACAAAAACAGCACATAAAAACGAATAAATAAGGGAAATAAAAAAAAGCACATTTTACGACAACAGTCGGCGCTAATTCATTGACCCACATGGCGTATACGCGATTCGCAGCGCCGACCTTACGACGCCGACATTGCGTATACGCCGGGATGAGCGCTCGACAAATTGGGAGCGGCGGGATCAAGGACAAAGCCGGCGGCCAAAGGAAGTTCTGATTTCACAACCGCAGCCACAAAGCCAGCTAATGTCCCTTAGTCCTGTCGTCAGCCGCCACGTGAAGCTGACAAAATATTTTGGCATAATTAACTCCCTCTCGAAAGGCAACATGGAAAACCCGTGGGAGCGTGCAATTAAAGTTTCTGGCATTGCCACGGAGCGCACAAAAGCTGCTCACCATTTAGATTTTCCATTACAGATTGCAAAATAGAACAAAACTGGGTGCAAAACGGTGCCAGGCTGTGGGAAACTGTTGAGGTCTCAACGCCATGGTCCCAGTACTGCATTTCCAGGCGACACTGGAGCCGGCTGCTTGGCTTCGAACGATGTCTTGCGCTCAGTTGATTTTCGAAATTAATTGAAATTGTCCGGGGGCTGGGTGCAGAGGCGGGGGTGGCGGATGGAGGATGGAGGATGGAGGTGGGAGCAAGGCGAAGGACTTGAAGGATAAGGCTTAGGGCCCTGACGTCAATTTCAAATGCGCCGTTTTAAAGCCACTGCGTGCGGCGCAAGTCCTTTTGATGAGCGGAATTTCGGTACGGAAAGGAGACGTTGAAGGGAAAACTTAGGAAACTTTTTCGTAGATATTTAACCGGATGAGAAAGCAATTTGAAAAGGTTTCTGGCCGTCCTGCCGCTGGATTAGGTAAATTGTTAATTTCACTGTGGGAGCAAGAATTCATCATCTTTAATCTGCGCCCACAAAAGACACGAGACTCCCATCACCAGGTTCTCACATTTCAATTGTATTTTAATCGCGCCAAATGCTGCCGGCTTCCAGACTTTCTGGCAGATTTACACTTTAAACTTTACACTTTGGCCGCTCTCGATATGGCAGTGCGTATATTAAGCGCAATTATGCAATCAGTCTGCGAGCACGTGAAAGCGACGACACTTGGTACACGGTACAGTGAGCCCCCGGAAGCAGGTACACTTAACTGATTTATAAATTAATATAAATCTATAAATAATAAGAATTAACTTATATGGAATTCTGGAAGCTGTTTTCTGAATAACTAATATATGTTGGAAACAACGTTTTCGATATAGAACAACTATTTCCTTGAAGAAAATATATATTTTTTTATTTATATATATATATATATATTTATATATTTTCTTTTTTAAATTTATATATTTCTTATATTTTTATATTTTATATTTTTTTATATATATATTTATCTATTCTTTATATTCTCTTCTTGAGAACTGTATTTTAGTATTTTAACTCCGGAAGTACCTGTTTTTTATCATCTTCCAAGCCAACTCTGGCAAGATCGTAAATTCTAAACATACCTCGGCGTTATCTCCTACGAATGTCTACTGTAAAAAGCGAGCAATGTAGAACAAGTATAAAAAGAACGAGACATTTCCGTTATGCACTAAAAAAAACCCAGCAGAGTTTTTTTCGTACGTCAATGCCATTGTCAATGGCAGGTGGCGACGAGCAACAGTTTTGCATGCATTGTTCGTCTGGCGGAGTGCATTTCGCATTTCGCATTTTGAATTCGCCTTCAATCGATACTTTGAACCTTTGACTGAGTGGCCGACTGGCCGATTGACTGCTGGCTCTTGGTTTTGATTGATGTCCGCTGATTTATATTGTTTCGCTGGCCCCCCCTTCGCATTTTAAGTATTCGCATAGAGTGCGAAAATTTCTAGGACGGTGTGTCTGCGTCGTGGATGCCCCAAGTTCAGGCGGACGGGCAATTAAGTCGGCGGCAATTGCGAGCGTATCGCAGACTGAAAAATCAATCAGCGGCGAGCGTCGCACATCGATCAACTCGAATCAGCAGACGGCGGCGCATAAATTTCATTAAATTCAAAGAACAAGTCGCCAGACTTTGTAATGTCTCCGATGTCTGAGAGGCGAGTTAATATGCCCGGTTCTACTGCCTTACTGTCGCATTGCCTTATTCCACTGCCTATTCTAATGACTGGAATGCATTACATTTATAAATAGCAGCCAACTTTAATATTACCAAAATTTGACCGGACTTGACTTCTCCAGCCCTTACAGTTTACTTGGGTTTTCCCACGTGCCAAGTTGCGGAAATTGTTTCAACCGCATGGAAGTATAAATTCATTATCCGAAAAGTTTTTCTTTCCAGCAAGAATGCTGGAAATAAGGAAAATACAAATAGCCACAAGAAAGAAAAAAAGGTCAAGTTTTAAAGTGGTTTTAATAGCTAATTTATTTATGAGAATGACGATTCCGAAGAATTCTTTTAGAGGATAATTATTTGGAAAAGGCTTTGCTTACCCAAAAGGCCTTTCACTCCGTAGAAAATGCTCTAATTTATTTAGACATGTAGTCTTTTCAAAACAAGCCTTCTACTTGTCGTTTGAATAATATAAATCGACCAAGATGAGCTATACACTGTTTAGTTTTTACTGTAATGTTTTTAATTAATTACATTAACTTTGGTAAAATTCAGAAACTATAGAGTAGGATATTTGATGTCTTCTGGAAAGCATATTATGGCCAACAATTATATGATAGCCAAATGTCGTATATCTTTCGATTCGCAGTTAAAATCTTAATTATTTGACAATAAAATATTTAAATAAACTTGAAAAAAAATTTTGCCCGATTTTTCAAAATTTTATAAGGGGTTACATCATTAAAATTGTCAAAAATTGACAAAAAAAATATTTTCTTGAATTTCCAAACTACATATGCAGATTAATTAACCAACTAAAAACTACCACAGAAAAGCTTTCGGAATTGAAATTAAGGTGGTTTTGACAAAGTTATGGATATTTTTAACTCTGACTTGTCAAAAAAATAGGGTATTAAAATGTCGGCTCGAAAATGCAAATATCTTATGTCTTCTGGAGAGCATATTATGGCAAAAAAAAATATGATGGCCAAGTGCCATATATTTCCCGATTTGCCGTTAAAATCTTAATTATTTGGCAATAAAATATTTCAATAAACTTGAAAAAAAATGTTGGCCGATTTTTGAAAATTTTATAAGGGGTTACATCATTAAAAAAATTACATCATCTTTAAAAAAATGAGAAAAAAAATTTTTCCGATTTTTCAAAATTTTATAAGGGGTTACATCATTAAAATTGTCAAAAATTGACAAAAAAATTATTTTCTTGAATTTGCAAACTATATATGCAGATTAAATAACCAACTAAAAACTACCACAGAAAAGCTTTCCGAATTGAATTTAAGGCGGTTTTGGCAAAGTTATGGATATTTTTAACTCTGACTTGTCTAAAAAAGTGCACCATATCTTTGATTCTTCTACGATCATATAACAGTATTTAAAGATGGTTCAAACTCCCATGACTTACTTAGTTCCTTGAGAAAAACTGTGTCCCTTTGGCAAACAAGAGTTTAGATGTGGTACCATGTGATTCTACTGAGGCTGGTACCCAATATCTGAACGGTCGGTTTTGCTGGGACAATAGAATCCGGAAGTTTCAATCTTGCAGTCTCTGAACTCCAGATAAAATCAACTTCTTGGACTTGAGATTTTATTTACTCGTGCTTTAAAGTTATTTATATACTCGACAATTCTCTGGCATTCACAGGTCTGATGTAACTTCCAGTTGTCTGGGCCGAAACAATTTGTTGAGAATATATTTTATTGACGTGACAATTTCGCTTTTTCAATTAATTCGTCTGGATATTATTTTTACTGAGTCAGCCAGTCAACTTGCAGTGCTAAAAATAGAAACGTTTTTTTAAATTTGAAGATATCCTAGTCTAACAATCTATGAACATTGATAGTTACTCTTATCATAGTTTTAACATATCTTCCATTCGATGGCTGACTTAAGTCTGTATTGGAGTTTTATAAACTATGCAGAGGTAAATTTGATTTATCTTCATTACTCTGCGTATTATTCCAAAATTACTCTTCATTATTCTACTTAATTCCATTATTTTTCCAATCATGTCAGCTCATCATGAATGACATAAGCAAATTTCGCTACTCTGACTGATTTTTTGATTCATTTGTGCTTAATTTGGTTTGGTGTGTATTTCGCATTTGTCTCTTGTGGGCCAGTCGCACAATTTGGACCCTGCACTTAGTCACTTTTTTGTTCGGCAATATAATAACAGCCATTGGGCGTGTCGCTGACGAAACGGGTAATTAAGTCCGTTGGATCAGTCCGGAGATCGATTGGCAATCGTGGAAATCGAATGACTTCAGCTTTTCAGAGCCACAGAGTCTCGCGGACCTTAACGGCATTTATGAATAATTTCCGCAGTCCCAGTTCGCCTTCGGCCGGCTCAGAGTTCTCCGTGAAAACCAGTTAGCCGAAACTTCAAAGTCGGCAAGACCAAGTCGCCGTGGTGTCTGCCAATCGAACTATCTGGATAACCACTTTGTGCTCCGTCGACTTTTAATTCAATTCGAGGCTTTATTTTTAGCCAATCTCATTATACAAGTTCTCCCCACCTCTCGGTCGATTTGATAAATATTTATTATGTTGTTTGGTCTTATTGTATGCAAACACATGTTTCCCCCGACGAGGGATGCCGAGAATAAAAATTCGCGCCCTCCGGATTTCTATGAGTTTCTGATTCCCAGTCACTATATTGATTGTTCTTTCGATTCATGATAATTGGCTGAACTTTGATGGAAACTTAGAAGGGTTCCTTGGTTCTCCTTTTCAAATTAATCTGCTGAGTCAGAGCGAATAAAATAAAATAGCTGATAGCTTATTCGGGAGAATTTCTTAATGTTTATTTAAATGCTTCTATTTAAATTCGCTGGCCAAATTATGTTCAGTTACGTTTAAATTTCGCAGCCCTGTTGAAAGGTTAATCTGTTCGAAATAAAGACAAAGCAAAAATAAATAGCCGACACATGGATCAGGCGTTAAAAGACCCGCAAACATGTTTCGGATTATTGCTGTTTTTAAAGCGAATAAATACATAAAAAAGATCGTTCCATTTGTGTGGTTTGGAATCGAAAATGAATTAGCATATTAAATAATTAAAGACCGCACACAAGCCCCACATCTAAATTAATTGCGGATGCCCGGTTCTCATTTAAATATTAACTTTGTGTGTGGATTACAAAGTAGACCAATTGAAATTGTTTACTTTTGTGCTGATTGCAAATATTATTGCTATTGTCAGAAGTTCCAATTAACTATACAATTAAAAATGTATTAAAGAGGACCCACAGAAATGTATTAAATATTAATTACCTGTCACACCTTGTCTGCAATGTGATATGCCCTGCAATAAAAAAGGAAGTGTGCTCCGTGCTCATTGACCTGTAAATGCTGTGGGTGCGTGACCGGTGACGGGAAAATTGAAATGAAATCAAAAAAATCCGCATAAATAGACACGCATAACAAGAGCCGTTCATTTCGCAAACTAAACGTTAATATATACGGACACCCGTCCCCCTTTGGAGAATATGTAATATCCAATAATTTTGTCATTTATTGAGCCCTAGCCGGGAGGGCTCAATGCTCCCAGCACGCGCGCCGGCTCATTTGGAATGCCAATCAGTTGCCGCGTTTATTGGCATCCCCGGATTCCCGGATTCCCGATTTCCCACTCCCGATCGCCACTGAAGACCCCGAGGAAGCCCTGAATGGAACCTGAAAAGGGGAAATGGATCAGAGTATTACGTGCGCAGCGGAAGTTGTTTTGTGGGGCGGACAGGCGTTCGTGTGCCGCACTCTATTGTTCGCATCGAACTCGGCTCGTCTCCAGTTTTATTTGCGGCCGGCTGCATTGGAGATGTGGCACCTCTTTTGCATTGCAATGAGCTAGGGGCACGGCGAAATGCGGAAGCAACATTGCGACACATCTGGCAAAAAATACAAGAGGAAAAATTAAAATGTGGTCCACAGAAAGGCAAGAATTGCCCGGGGCCATTTCGGAATATATTAAAAAGGGGAGGTAACAGCCCTGGCGCCACGAAAGGAAAGGTATTCATTAAATACGAGCCCACAAATCATTCGAACATTAATGTGAAATGGCTTCTCAATGAGCCTGGGACGCTTATTACTCATACGCCGTGAATTATGGGCATTTTAACGATTCCCCCAGCATTACTTCTAGAGTCAGAGGCGTACGTACAGGGGAAAATAATGAACTATATTTACAGAAATTATAATCTACCCCAAATTAGGTTCACCATAAAAATTAAATATTTACACATTTTTCAGCTCAATAAATTCAATAAATTAAATTAGATTTAGAGGTTGGAGGCATAAGTACAGGGAAACATTTAAGCACTGTATTTACAGAACAGGAAATTATAATCTACCCCAAATTAGGTTCACCATAAAAATTAATTATTTACTAATTTTTCAGCTCAATAAATTCAATATATTAAGTTAGATTTATAGGTCAGAGGCGGATGTACAGGGGAAAATTTTAGCACTGTGTTTATAGAACAGTATATTAGCACCCATATTAGATTCACCTTAAAAAGTAAATACTTACTTATTTTTCCGCTGAATAAATTGAATAAATTGAATATATTATATATATTTTATTATTTTAAGCAACCGAAAATTTAAAACAATTATCTTCTTTCAAATGGGGAATTTCTTTTAGTAATTAATAAACAAAATCTTAATAATCTTTACATGAGACCTAAGGCTACATTTTCAAACCCCATTTGGAACGCCTCTAATAGCAATTAAATCAATATTAACCCTCGACACCTAAACGCACAACAGAATCGTCATTTATTGCTATAACGAAAGCACAGCCATTAATATTAAAATGTCAAATGGTGTAAACTTTATTTGCGTGTTGCCCTTTACCCAGTTTCAGTTTCAGATCGCCAAATGAGTAGACGACTTTTCGACTTATTGCTGTAAACATAAACCAACGGCAGAGGGAACCACCTTTAATGCTACGCAATAATAAAAAGCTATAAACAATTAAGCATCAGTCTGTGGCTGTGGCGGTCAGAGTCCACCATGACCAAGACACCTGGTGGCCAAGCCCGTTCCAAGCTGAACAAACAAAAGACACAGTCATCCCCACTCAGCACTGGCGACTGGACAAAGTTCAACTACTGATGACGGAGATGGAAATCAGATGGAGACTTCTGCCAGACAGACGTCACTGGCTAGGAACACTCAAGTAAAGTCCGAAGACAGGGCCAAATGCATTGTCAAGTGCAGTGAACTCTGCCCGGTTAGATCATCACCCCAAGCAATAGTAATTTCCCTCTAACTGGAAAAGATTTAATTAGTTTCAGTTAGTATTATGAGCTAATTAACCATTTTGGCTGCATTTCTTTCTCTATACTGCTAGACCGGACGTTGGTTAGCCTTATAAAGACAGCTGCCGTCGCAGTCGAATTTGTTTAAATTGAAATTTATTTGCGAGCTGCTCGCAATCAAGTTCTATTTTGGCCTGGCAACGTGAGTTCGAAAACCTGTGCACCCGCCCACTGGGATAAGCAACTCTTTTGGCGACAGATGACCTGGTCAAGGAGCAAAGGTCGCCAAGGACTGACCCCAAAAGGGCGGTGCATCGCCACCGGAAGTGGAGGTCCACACTGGCTGAAGGTCCAGAGGGTCCCAAGGTCCCGGTTCGCATTATTATTTGTTTGGGACTCGAACACTTGTTTGGTTCTACTTTCTCTTTGCTGCGTGCGAAACTCGCCAATTGTTTAAACTTTTCTCGATGGGGCGGCGGAGCAAACAAAACTAAGTTGCCAGCGACAACTCGCTGAGCGATTTACAAGCATTCGAATTTGTATTTCTTTTAAAACTTTTTGTCTAGAGAGGGTTATCTTGGCAAATTTAATCGATTGAAGTGGTGCCAATTTGGCTTAGACCAAAATCCACACCCACTCACGCACATCGAGCGGAGGTCCCCAAAAGGCCGATGCAATCGCAGCAAGTTTGGCTGGAAAACCCACAATGGTATTATGGAAATGGCGTTTATTTAATCATGAGATATGCCCCTCTACAAATGAATGGAAACACACATTTATTATGCTTTTGTGGCTGCTAAAAACTGCCTTATTATACACATTTATTAATTCCACACAAAAATTATTGTTATTGTTGGATTATTGTTTTCATTTTTTCGGCCTTTCTGCTCTGACTGCATGCGGAGCTTTGACCTAGAGGGCAAATCACAGTGAGGCGAAGTGGTAGCGGAAATTATATATATTTAATTGGGCTTTAATTTTTGTTTTCGTATTAACATTTTTTGATAATTTGTAGAAATATCTAGAGACTTTAGTCAAGTACGATTAGAGCGTGTTGCGTTTTATTTCATTTTTATTTAAATTTAATTTTAAGTATGCTAAAGCCACTGTACTTGTGTTTCAAAATGTTGTCCCTGCAGTGCGCAACAATATTTCTTTTGTAGTTTTTATACACTATGAAAGGAGGGCTGTTTTGTTCAGGAAATTATTTAGATCATATGCCTTAAATAATTTTACCCATATATATATTTAGTAAAAGAATTAAGCTTAAGTAAATGGAAACTAGAAATATAGTGGTTATTTTTAAAGTTCTTATTATTTAGGGAAATAGATTGTATTTAAGAAATTTTTATTTTACAAGCCTGAAACATTTAAGTTCTCTTATTTTTAAACTAATTGATTTAAGTTTCAAGACTTGAGGCACTCCTAGAAGTATTATAAATTTAAATATATACTTTTTGAGTGAATAAATTAATTGTTTAGGGTATTTCCCCTTCGATGTGTTAAGAGTTCCCTAACTTCTCCCATCAGGTTGGTATTTCTAGCATACTAAATGGAAAGAAAAAATCCCAAAGCAGCAACATAAACACAAACAAGACCCGGCCTCCATTGGAAATTCCCGAAAGTAACGAACAACGAATTTTTTCTCAGTTTTTTGGCTGCGAGCTAAGCGTAAATAAAACAGACGCCATCTAAATACATGGAAAACTCCGTAGAGGCCACGGAGGTACACAAATGGGTGGCAATTGACCGAGTGTTTCCATTCGAATGCAAAGTGTCAGTCATTGAGTGAGTTCAGAGTGTCAGGATTGGACAGCTTTATGGAAATTTACCATTGGTGGAAAAATCTGCCGAGTGGCCAGCGGAAATTTCTGTCGGCGATTTGTCAGAATTCGGCCAGAGCGGATCACCCATACGCCCCGTTGGACAGACTGCTGGCAAACAAGCAACAAGAAAGGCGGCCCCCGGTGAGCACGTGTCGTGCGCTTGACCACAAAATGTTGCATGTTTTCCAGCTGCTACTGCCACTGCAGTAAATCCAAATGCTGCCACATGACAATGCAATAAAACTACGGCCTGCGAGTCAAATGCAACCGCACGCCAACGGCTGCCAAAGTTGCCCGAGGCCCGACCTTGACTTTGCCCGCACGCTCGGTTGCCAGGCCCCATTTACAACACTCAAGGGAAAACGCCATTCAATATTGAGTACACTATGAAAAATAAGGGAGTTTTAAGGGCAATAAAGAAGGTTTTGTGGAAAGAAAACAATATATAATAATTAATCAAAAGAGCATACAATTCTAAGAAATTTATAAGTGTTGTGTTTAAAATTCCAAAAATAGGTTAGTTCTTGGAATAAGCTTTCAAGCTTAAGGGTCAATATTATTCCAAGAATTTCTGTATTTTGATTTTTTAGCTAATTAAAATGTGAATCCAAAATTTAAACACTTATCAGTAGAGTAGAAAACACTCGTTTGTGCTTTCTCTGTGTATCCTGGAACACAAAGTTCGATGTGCGGTTTGCGGCTTTTGTTGTTACCACTCCGTGTCGCTCTGCATCGATCTGGGAAATGGCCAAAAATAATAAGAGGCAGGCAGAGCCACAGCTGCACATCCGTGTCTGTATCGATTGCCTGCCCCGGCTGGCTAGGGGTGTCATTTCGATTCCAATCACAGGTGCACAGTTGCACAGTTGCCATCGCAGTTGGAGCCATTTTTAAAACAATATTCCCCCGTCTCGGTGCCTCACACACACACACACATTGTGATGTGGCACATCCAGTATGCCGGGATCCCAGTATGCCCGGCTCCCCGCAAGGAGATGGAAAGCGTTCTTGCATAATCGTTGTCGGTTTTCATTTCCGCACGCCGTCTCCAGCCCCCTGCCGACGACGCCACCTCCACAGCTGTGGATGGCAGAAGAAATATTGTCAACAGTTTGAAATTTTCGCCTCACTTCGAAGCCAACAGATGACAGTGAATACACTCCCTGCACTTTGCGGATGAAATGGCTTATTCGAGTTGAGTCTAGAGTCGCTAAAAGGTCTTACAGAAAACCATCTTAATAGGCCATAAAATAATGGGAAACGTGAGCCTTTCAAGCGATTAATTAAAATTTGTTTATTGAAAAGCCTTACTTAGTCAGACGCTCTAATTATTTTGTTTTGTTGGTGGGAAGGTCATATTTCATATTATATTTATAAAAACCTATTAGTGCGTCATAGGACTATTCATGATTAACCACAAAGGCAACAAATAACAAATAACAAATAACTTATTTATTATTAGTATTTTATGAATCATTTTAAGATCTAATTTAATTTTCAAATCAACTTTATTGATCATATAAACTCTAGAGGAGAGAGCCTTGAGCTAAATTAAATTTTTATTATTTATAAATAAATTAAGTTATATTAAATAACACATTGAATACGTTTCAAGTTGCTCAGTCCACTGTTCGCGGGTTCCAGGAAAGGCAGATTGCTTGTCAAGAATTCCCATTACCCCTGAATAAAATATTTCAATTAAAGTTGAGCGTGGGAAATCTATTTGTGGCCTTTTAAATTGCCTTTTAGAGGAAAACTCTTCGCTTAGTGACAGTTAGTGCCAGTGCAACCTAGTCACTCCTTCAGCTTTTTTCCATTTCTCCGATGAAGTTGATGCTGACAATGCCTGCCAGGCTGGCATTCTGGCAGGATGGCAAACAAGCAGGCTAGCAGGCCGGCAGGATAGCTTCCCAACTGGCAAGCTGGCAAGCTGGGAAACTGGGAAACTGCTAAACTGGGAAAATGGTAAACTGGCAAACTGGGAAAGTGGGAAAATGGGAAACTGGCATGCAAGCAGGCAGGCAAAAATGCCATGAAGCATAAAGCAAAGGCAAAGAACATTCTGGGCGAGTGGTTTACGGCGGAAGAGTGGGTGGCTCTGAGGGCTCGGTTCTGGTGGTTCGGTGGCTGGCGGTTAACCCTAAGTGTTGTCACACCGCCAGCATCCCCCGCACTGCCCCAAAACCACTTCCACTTTTCCGGTTGCTGGTGTGAACGGCAAAATACAGTAATTTTCAATAGCAAGGACGTCATCTAGCCGGTTTGCAATGTGTGCTGAGTTGGCAGGAAAATATTGACAAAATGTTGGAAAAACTAACTAATTACATATAGATTTCCTAAGCTTAAGAGTAGTAGTTATAAATAGTTTATATATATTATAAAAAACAAGATATTGTTAGCAAGAAAGTAACCACCATTGAGTGCCTCGAAACAAACTTGTTTCAATCGATGCTCTTGTGCAACTCTAATAAACAATTCAGCCCGTTGTTGCCCCAATAGACTTGGAGTTGCATGTAAATGCTAGCTCACCCGGCGCCACAGCCATTGTTTTCGCCGTCACTCCATCCCCCCGGTCCCTGGCCCATGACATGGTGCCACAAGATGGCATGCACTATTCACGATTCTGTACACTTGGCTCGGGAAATGAAGTCAGCAAACAAACAGGGACATTTCGCAGAATGGAAAACTGAATTACGAGACCGGCAAAATGCCAGTCAATATTTTAGCTGCAGGCAGAGAGCAGCGGGTTTAGATGTTGTGGGAATAGTTCACTTTATTGATCCATTTTAAAGTCTGCTCAATATTGCAGGGACTTTTCAGTCCAGAAGTTGGTAGCATGAACTATAATTTATGGAACAATAGTTCCGTTTCCGCCTCTGTCAAGTCTTTTGCTTGTTCAATGCCAATTTTAATTGCCAGCTACCACAAGTGTTTTCCGTATTAAGGCAATAACTTAAGTGAGCTTTGTGTTGTACACTGTAACAATTCAACAATTTAACCCTTCTAATTAAAGTAATTAATATAGATATGCGTAAAGAGCTTGTCAAATACATAGATTAATCTTTGCTAACTAGGCCACAGAATGAGAACGTACAATTATAGTAACTATAGTGACTTAAATCTCTTGCAGTTAAGCCTGACTTAAGTCCCAATTAAATTAAAGCAAGGGCTCTCTACTTAAGTCAGTGCCATCGTAAGTAGTAGACAAATATCCAGAGTTCCATTCTCAGTAATGCCTTGATAAAATCAGTGCCCCAACATTGCGTATACGCCACCTGCGCCACGTTAGCTAGGCACGTACTGGCAATGTGTATTTCCATTTATTTTAAATCAGTTTACCACAAACTCGATCTGGCAAACTTTCTTGAATGATAAAAAGAACATTTGCTCGTTCTTTTCAGTCCGAATCTAGGTACTTCCCCCTCTATCCACAGTCCCAGCTCGCCCCACGATGCCGACGTAGTGGCGCCCCGAAGAAGCTGAGGGGTGGAAAAAGAGCACAAAGTTTCAGCAACTTGTATAAATAAAAATGTTTTGCTATACGAGTGATAATATGCTTTTTATGGGTGCTGCTGATGGCTGATGTCGAAGTTCGGTGGCTGGCTGAGCTGCTCTGAGCCAGGCTAATATTTGCTTAGCTGCGTTCAAGTTTGGCTCGACTGGGCCCGCTTTTGTGCAAACAGGCAAGTCAAACAGCGGTTTGAGAGCCACAGTTATGATACAAGTAGTATTCCTATTCCGGGCAGGTTTCGGTAAAATTTCCCCCATTTTTTGCTCTTTTTCTGGCTCTGGCCCTTGGCCAAAGTGCACGGCAAGTGCAGCCAACTGCTGGCCATAACTGCTGTTTCCCAAAGCGGCGACAGTGCCGTCTAAGCTGCCACAAATCAAATATTATTGCCCAACCATTTTTGTTCTCGCCTGCAACTGTTTATTTAACCATAAACCTTTTTGCCCGACCCTCTTGTTAATAAATATTTAAGCAGCCAAACAAGCTGCCGTATTGCTAAATATATATAGCCATTGCGGAAATGAATTTATTTGCGCTGCCGATGGCGGATGGCAAATTGCGAATGGCGGATGGCAAATGGGGGTGCCTCTGCCGGTGGCACAGCTGTTTGGCTAATTCTATCATGGGAACCCATGTGCAGCCCCCAGAAAATAGCTCGTCGTCTTTGTCTCTGCTTACTCATAGAGGACTTTGCTGTTTGGCAGCCGCCATGAAAACGAGACACATGCCACCCCCCAGTCCCCACAGAACTGGCTGTCGATGCAGGCATATATGTACCTTAATTAAAAAATTATTTTATCTTAGAAGTAGAGAACATTTCATTATATGTTATGGCTTATTAGCGAGGAATTTATTGCTGCGCTGATCGCGTAAAGTGCTAACGATCTGTTGTCTGGCTTGCAGTGCGAATTTGTGTAAATATTAAAACATTTATTTGACTCATATGCCTATAATAAAGGGGACAATGTAAGCACTTTCTCTGAGAGAGAAGACATTTATTACTTGGTATAGTTTTGGCCAGCTAATATTGTATTTAATAATAAGCAAAAGTCTTTTGGCTATTACTACTGAAATTTTCTTTAAAGTAACTACCTATTTTTAAAGCAGAAAATAACAGACACTAGACGGAATTCCCCAGAGTAAACAAACCCTTTTTGGCCCTCTTTCTAGTGTGAGACTCTCATCATTTGGCAACTGTCATCAATAATATACCACTACCCATAGAGGGCCAAGATTTCTTGGAATAATTTGGCTCGCCCTCCTTGGAATTGCAAATAATATCAACAGGAAGGTCCAATATTTAGTGAGTGTCAGTCTTGAGCACGAATCCACACTTGACAGTTTCTGCGAAACGCAAAAAATATATTCGCATTTCTTCGCCTTCGCCTTGGCACTTACTAATAAATTCATTTTGTCAGCCCCAGAAATGCACTTAGCCATTCTGTGCATACATTTCGCATTTCGCAGTACTTAGATGCACGTGCCAAAATAGAACTAAGAATAATTTATATGTAGTATAGTCAAAGAAGTCCCAAATTATCGGAAAAAGAGTCAAAAATAATTTAAAGGTATTACTCTTTTCGTTCGAAAGAGGTCGCCTGGGGTCTTTATCGGTGAGGCGCGTGTGATAAGCCTCGGCTGGATGCGAAAAAAACTTACAAACAACTACGGGAAGGACAGATTCAAGCCCCCGTCTCCACGATTTCTGCTTGCTCTGCGACAATATTTGAAGCGTGTCATGGAATATTCCATGAATCTCCGCCGACTGACGGCCATAACAGCCCGTCCGACACATCCCTTGGCCTCAGGCAAGTTCAAATATTGTCAGGGAGGTTGGCAGCGGGTTATTGGATGCCTACAAACATACATATGCTTCTATTGCCCATGTGACGTCACTGAAAATCGCCAGCGGTGAGTCGTGAATCGAGAGTCGTGAGTCGTGAATCGAGAATCATGAGTCGTGAATCGTGATTCGTGAGTCGCGAGTGGGTTAACTGCCAGCAGGCATAACTCGACAGGCAACGGAGCCGAGAGCCAGAGCCAGAGACAGGCAGTCCGACGGCATATTTATGAGCCCATTTCCCCCAACAAATCGCATAAGAGATATATACGTAAGAGATAAAGCCACTGAAAGCTGCGTGAGAAAGGCCCAGTTCTCCAGATTCTTGGCCTAGGACTGGAAATAGAAACGTAGAAACTTTTGTGTTGCGTGTACTTTAAATAATATTGTGTAAATTCGAGAAAAACAGAAATCGTAACTGTACACAGAGAAAATGATAGCTTTCCATCTAAAGCTTTACATTTATATTTAATTTTGATTTGTCTAAAGCTAATATTCTAGGGAATAACATTGAATATAGTTTCCTTTTCTTATAATTGTTCCTAATACTCTTCAAATTCTCTACCACCTTCTAAGTTTCTATCTTCCCTTTTCAATTGAAATATTATATCATATAAAATGCCTATTTTTCATCCTAAAAACATTGTTTAAAATTTAATACAAAATTCAATTTATACCCCTTTATTTCTTAGTGTGCTGGAACCCAGTGTGTTTACGAGCAAATATATTAAATCATTTTGATTATGCTGTTAGATGTTCTAGTGCCCCATCAGCGATAACGAGACAAGCTGATAAGGTCCGTCATATATTTGCATATTATTATAACGTGGCCTGACTTTGACTAAGTCTGCAGACTCAATGTGCCCCTAGTAGTTTCGTGAAAAACAAAGCACTCCACATGACACGACTGCAGCTGTCATAAATACAGCCCACCTGGCTTCGCGGAAAGCCGCGATCCCAAATTGAACATAACATAAATCCATAGCCATATCAGACCCAGACCCCAGACCCCAGACCCCGGACCCCAGACCCCGGACCCTAGACCCCAGACCCCAGACAACAGTGTTGATTCTGGCCGCTCAAGGGTGTGCAGCCGAGTCATTGCACCCGGAGACCATTCAAGTTCACATGCAAATTGGATAAATCCGAAATCGCTTAGATTTATGACACAAGACAGGCCGCGCATCGGCGGTTGATTGATATTTAATTCTTGTCGAAGACCTAACTTCCGAGAGGTTCATTGACACGGCGTTTAGATAATCTCCGCCTCAGTCGTTAGTTTTCCATTCGTGTCATATCGCCGGATTGGGATTTGGGGAAAGAAGCAATATGTCGCATTGAAAAATATATTTTATATATTTCCTCTTGCCTAATCGACAAATTTGCTTAAGATGACGGCAGCTTGTCCTCCCACACGGTCTCCTCACCTGATTTTCGACAGTTCTTAGCGCTTGAATCCAATTTATTCGTTTCTTGTTTGCACAGCCACAGCTCGTGCTGACAAAAAATACAGGAAAACGTCAAAATCTGTGCCTCTGTGCCAACTGCCAAAATTTGTTCTAATGACTTTTGGCATTTCCTTTTTTTTCGCTCTGTTTTGTTCTTGATTCTAAAATTGTTTTTTAATGCTGTTTAATTTTTATTTAATTATGCAGCAATTCGCATTAATATTTTTATGGCCTTACGCCACGGAAGCAAGTTGACATTTTCGGTAATGTTTGCCGGTCTTACCCATATCTGTTGAAATTAGTAGTTTTAACGAGCGAGCTATTTTTAAAGCAGTTATAGAAACTGTTTATTTAATTTATGCAATATTTGCTGGAGGGCTTTCAGTTTCAATTAGTGTTGTTTGAGAGCTCTTCTATGCGCTTCTCATCGATTCGAGTCAAGGGCCCTCCTAGCCGCATCTCAATTATTGGCTTAGCTAATCGACTTGTTTCTGACGCTTCCGAGATGTAAACTTAACTCGTACGCGTTTCAGGTTTCATGTTTCACACAAGAAGACCGTGTGCCTAATTAGAAAAAAACTTCTTTATATGCTAATTTAGTCTGCGATATTTTAGTCAATTTGTTCACACCGCTGTCAGTCAGTCGGGGTGTTTAAAACTGGATATTCTATTTTCGGACCGCAATTGGCGAACAACAGAAGACTTTTTTATGCCGACTGATGTGTGATGTGTGTGGAAATGTCAGAGGCCTCACCAAGTCATATTAAACGCACCATGGAGCGGGACGCGTAGTGAATCATAAAATAAATAAATAAGTGCGACGCTCTCTCGGTGACCGATTTGCTGAGGGACAGCGGCGCATCCGCTAGGTACTCGCTTGGGGTATCCGTCGGTCTCCGCTTCTGGTTTTGGTTTTGCTTTTGATTTTGACTTTGTTTATGTGCCACATTTTTCTGTTGAAAAACCAAACAGACGTTCCGTTGTCACCGCCAAACGCCGCATTGCTGCAAAAATTAGCGTGCCTATATGGAATAGCCGTCGTACTTATCACATGTCCAGCCCCGATGTCTTGATGTCTTGGGCGCGAGTGTGTGAGCGTGAGTCAGGTGTTGAGGTAAGCCATGGCTCTTTGATATTTGCACCCGGTGCCAAGCAATTAGTCACGTCACCCCCTCGGTCTGCAGACGCCCATGCCATTGGCCAAATCCCGTAATGCCTTCCAAATCGGTTCGGTTTTGACCAAGTGCTTGATCTCAGTGGTCGGGTTCTAAGTAGCAAGCCCGTACTCGTACCAATCACCGGCTCCCATATACAGAAGACATCTTGACACCTCCACTCCGGTGCCCTCCGTACCCAGCGATATGACAATCTAAGGGGGTTTACACAGAAACAAATTGGGTGAAAGGAAAAAGAAGAGAAAGGTGGATTGTATCTAAAGATCAAATTTATCAACTGGTTTTATACATTAAAAAAGGAAAAACAATATTCATAAGCTTGCTAATTCTTAAAAAGATTTCTGGGGTAATTTACAAAGGGAAGGTACTTGTAATTCTCAAGTACGAATTCAGCGACACTACTGTATAGATTGATCCACAGCAAAAATTATAAGTAAACAAGTAGAAACTGAAACAATTGTATACTATAGACTTGCTGCTGATCAGAAAATAATATAAATATATTTATATTGAAAAGCTATTTGTTATTAACAGGAAGAAAGGTGCAGGAAGTGTACCTGTAATTCTCAAGTACGAATTCAGCGACACTACTTGTAGATTGATCCTCAGAAAAATTATAAGTAATCAAGTTTCTTGGCTAGAAACTGAAACAATTATATCTATAAGCTTTGTGCTAATTGTAAAATAATACAAAAATATTTATATTGAAAAGCTATTCAATGTTAGCAGAACTTTGTATATATTTTTGCTCTGTGTAGGTACCAGTCGGTTCCACTTTGAAATGAAACACGCGTTTGCCACAATCAGACCAATGTGAATACAGAAAAAAATGTAATATTTTTTGCCGATTCGTTTCGTTTCGGTTTATGAATCAATTAATACGGGCATGGCCTGAACTGCTGAATGAAACGCTGAACTGAAATGTTGAACTGGCCCGCACCCCTCGGCCCGGTTAAGTGTTTGTTCGTGTTCTAGGGCTCTTGTCGGGGAAGTTGGCAGCCGGTTGGATCGATAAATTCACTCAAAAGCTCTGGCGAATGGCTCTGGTCTCCATTAATTGCAGCGGAGAACTCTTCGGGCCACCTCCGTGTCAGATCTGCGTGGGTAAATTCGAAGCGCTTTCGAGCTCCCAGTTGGACTGCCCCCAGTGAAAAAGTCGTGATAATTAATTCTTTTAAGACACATAATCTTTTATTTGAATAGTTTCTTGCTCTTTTTGTGGTTTGGTGTATGTGGTGTGTGGTTGTCGAATTTATTAGCAGCGCAGCTAGAAAATACCGGATTAGACCTATTGTCGCTGCATTTTCTTGTTTTTTTCTGCTTTTTTCGGTTTATATTTTGATATATTTCACATCATCAAGATTCAGATTAAAAGCTAATTTGTCACATTGAACTTGGTTTTGGTTTTACATTTGCCTTGCGTTTACATCGAATGGTTTTAGCGAATGACAGTTGAATAAGTTTGAGAAAATATCACTATTTAGTAAAGGTATAATGTATACATATATAAGCATGTAAAAGTGTGTCTGTATATATATACGGTATAACTATTAATACATGTTTTAAGTTATTTTTAATGCATTTCGAAATTACATTCTTCTGCCTGCCTGCCTTGCTCAACATCACAATAATTGGTTTTGAAATATTCTCTCTTTGTCCGACCGACCGACCGACCGACACTCATGCATATATATCCATAGATACTTCCCATGCACACGCTCTATATAAAATATAAACTTTAGAAATATAAATTCGAGGTTGGTTGTGTGTGGTGTGTGTGGTGTATGGTGTGTCGTCTGTGCCTTCGTTCGTCTTGCGGTGCAGCGGGGCAAATCAAAGCAGGGCGCTGAGGAGAACTTATAACGTATAAAGCTTTCTGGCCTGGAGCGTCGGTCAAAAGAGACAAATGCCAGGGCCACTTCAACCGTACCTGGTATGCATTATCCATTATGCATGAGCCGGGTATGAGGGGTCTCAGGGGGGGTCTGACTTTTGACCTTTTAGCCGCTGTCCATCTTGCACTTTAAATTATATCTAATGAGGTATTTAGCTGCACGCAATGCCCAGGGTTCTACGAAAGCGAATTGACTTTAATGGTTAACTAACTGCTGGCTGGTTGGCTGACTAACTGGCAGACTGGCCAACTGACTGACTGACTGACTGACTGACTGACCAACTGACCAATGACCGCTGCACGGGCTAACGCTTTTCAATATGAAAATGCGGCCTTCAGGGGCCATTTTTAGATGGTCAGTTCGAAAAGCACTGCTCGGCACTAGGTGCTCGGTTTAGACTTTAGGACTACTCGGCTACTTAGGCGCTAGAATACAATACGCATATGCTTTGCACACTTACTTAATTAATTAATTAACTTATCAATTGAATGTATTTGCTGCGTCTCTTCTCGGTTAGCCAGAATGTTTTGGAGTTAAAGCTTTTCGGTGTGTGTTTATGTGTGTTTTTGTCTAGAACTAGGTTCGTATCGGTATCGTTATCGTTTAGGGAATTGCTTTAAAAATAAATAATAAATTAGTTGTGGATCTCGAGATAACTGTGCTGAGTTGGATTGAGTTTCTTTCTCTATATAAAAACATTATATATTCATATGCTTGTTGCTTAGGTACATTGATTCCGATCCCGACTTGGCTTGGCTTGGTTCCACTTTTCAGTTTGATATCCACCCTAAGAATATTACTCGACTCTCTGTTTGTTTGTTAATTTGACTTGTACACAGTTGTTGCTATTTGCTTTGTATGTTCTAAAGGTACTTTGTTTGTTTTGTATTTTCTTATTTTTGTTTTTAATTTTTTGTTTGTTTTTTTTTTTAGTTTAGTTTTCTTTTAATTTAAAGCATCTCAAACTTGCGAGTCTGACTTTCTTTTGTTTTTGGCATGAGAAGCTTCTGGGACAGCTCAAATTCGAACTTGTCTTTGCTAATAGCTAAACTTACAAATTACGAATACTGTTCTTAGAATTCTTCAGCAAGCGAGTTTAGTGTAGTGTCCTCTTACTTAGTAACTTAGTAAATGTTTAAATATTAAGCCCCTCTAACTTAGACCTCTGTGGGCAAGCTCTGGCTCTGGCAGCCCGACTGCAGCTTCTTGGAGCCGCGGAAGAACATGTCGAAGAGTCGGCCCCGCCGGTTCTGGAACTTGTGCGGGGTCGTGGGCGTGATGGCAATGTGCTCCACGATGGTGATGCCCCGCTGCAGCTTGGGCCGCTGCGGCCTGGGCGGCGGCGGGGTGGCCGTCACAGTGGCTGGGGGCGGAGGAGTCGGGGGCGGCAGCTCGTCGGAGTCCGCCGATCCCCGGTTGCCTCCAAAGTTGATGATGGTGCTGCAGCTGCTATTGGGACGCAGGGTGAGGGTGGTGTGGACCGGCACCTGGCTGACCAGGGAGCTCTGCGGCGTCAGGTAGCGGCAGCTGTTGCTGCTGTACTGCGACAGCTTGCTGCTATTCCGCTGGAGTTGGGCTCCACTGCCTCCGCCGGGAGCAGGACCTGCTCCGCCGGCGGTCTTCACACTGCTGCTGCAGTGCCGCTGCAGACCCGCCGACTTGTCCAGGCCAAACAGGCGCTTCACGCCGCGCCTCACCCGCTTGTTGCGGTAGGCGAAGATGAACGGCGAGCTGAGGTTGGCCAGCAGGATCATGAAGATGGCCAGCTGCGAGGAGCCCCCGAAGTTGGCCGCCATCAGGCGCGACTGCAGCAGGACCAGCAGGCCGAAGGGCAGGTAGGAGACCACGAACATGACCACCACCAGGATGCTGATCCGAGCGGCCCGCGACTCCTCGCGGTACTTGAACAGCGAGCTGGCGTTGCTTAGCCGGTGGCGCAGGGAGCTCATGTAGCTGAGGGCCTTCGGGGAGGCGTGGATGGCGGGTATCTGGAGGGCGTGTCCCTGCTGTCCCTGGTGGTGACGGGGGGAGCTGAAGTGCGGGTGGTGGTGCTGCTGCTGGTGCTGCAGCGAGTGCTGATGCTGCATATGCTGTTGCTGCGACTGCTGCTGCTGCTGGCGCTGGGCGTGACCCAGGAGGTGGGGTGACCCGCTCTCCTCGCCCAGCGAGTCCTGCCGCAGTTCCGTGTACTTGTGCAGGTTGGGCGAGCTGTGCACCTGCCGGATGCCCTGCAGGCGGTGGGCCTCCCGCAGGTCCTGCGAGGAGGTGCCCAGCAGCGGCAGCTGGCGGGCGGAGTAGTTCCGCTTAATCTCGCCACTGGCCGTTTGCAGGGTGAGCAGGATGTTCTGGTTGCGGTCCGACAGCGTGTGCTCCTGCACGGTCATCAGCTGGACCCCGGCCACACTCTCCGCGTCCGCATCCGAGCCACCATCGTCCGAGATCGTGGGCAGCAGGACCTTGGCCGCCGAGTCGCGACGCAGGCAGCTGGGCGAGCTCCGAGGCTGTTGGCGCTGGTCGATCTGCATCTGCAGGCCACCGATGCCAATGCCGAGGCCCACGGTGCTGTTCCCGCCATGCGAGCTAGCCGAGGATATGGAGTGCCGGTGGACGCACAGGCTGTTGGAGAAGTGGTTGGTCTGGGCCGCCTGCTGGCCAGCGGTGAGGTTAAGGGCGCTCTGGAGCAGCGGCGAGGATCCGTTCTGGCGCATGCGCAGCCCGTTGCCCCGCGCCTCGCTGAAGATGCGCCAGTACATGCCGCAGACGAAACCGAAGGGGAGGAGGATGATCACGATGAAGTAGACGCTGGCGTAGACCACGCCGAAGATGTTGCTGGAGGTGCTGATGTTGAAGTAGGTGGTGGCCAGGCGACGCTGGCGACTCAGCACGGTGTCCGCCTCGAAGTCCAGCACGCGGAGGAAGGAGAGGGCCCCGAAGAGCATGCCCACCAGCCAGGTAAGGGCTATGAAGATCCAGGTCTTCACCCCCGATATGCGGCTGTGGTAGCGCAGGGGATCGGTGACGGCGCACCAGGTATCCCCCACCACGAGGAGCACAGCCAAAGCCCCCAGAGCCGCTGTCATGTCTATGGACCAGCAGCGCAGCTCCACCGGCGGCAGCACTGGGGCCGAGGTGGGAGTGCTCTCAAAGGCGGCGGAGAGGTTCTCCTCGTGCGTCTCCGTCTCGGTGATGACCACGCCCCCATCGCGGCGCTCGTCGATGGTCAGCTCCCGGCAGTAGCTGCCGGTGCAGTTGATGAAGTCCACCGAGTCGCTGCCATCGCTGACGTTGCGCCGCACCACCACGGAGTCCTGCTCGACGACGTGGCCATTGCGACGGACGGTGACCTGGTGGTTGCCCGGCTTGGAGACGTACTCAAGCGACTCCGCCGGCACTGCGAGACCTGCGCTCTTGGAGGGCAGGCCCAGGAAGAGGGTGGGGGCGAGGATGCAGCATCCGATGAGGTTGATGGCCAGGAGGTTGATCGTGAACCGATTGGCGGTGGTGCGCAGGCCCGGGGTGATCCAGAAGGCACACAGCGCCAGGAGATTAATCAGGAACGAGACGAGCAGCAGGGCCAGGATCAGGAGGTCTATGGCCATTCTTCAGGCTTTACACATCACTTCACAGTTTCACAGTCACTTGGCGCTTTTATTTCGCTCTTATTTGCTTTTATTTGCTTTTATTTCGCTTTTATTTGCGCTTTTGGGCTTTTTAGGTTTTTGGTTTTTGGCTTTCGGCTTTTGCTTATGACACAAATTTCACTCGGTATACCCGCTGTCTCTTTCGGTTTTTGTGATATTTGTTTTCTGTTTTTTATTTGTAATTTCTGATTTATCTGTGCGGCGGCGGCGCGGCTTGTTTCTTGCGAACGCTTGCTAATTTACGTGCGAATTCGATGTGTGTAAAAAAAAGACAATTTCTTTTTGCTCTCAAGCAGTTGCTTTTTCTTCACTTCTTTTCGCGTTTCTTCCGAGTTTTGGGTCTCTTGTTATTATTATTTTCCGCCGTGTAACACGCGCTGCGATCGGCCAGGCACGATCTTCACTGCGAAGCGTTCCAAGCACAACTGTCGTGAGCGGACGCCCAACGCCTCCAAATATACGCGGCCGCCGAGCGAGCGAGTTGGGGCAGAGCCAACGGTCCCCACGGAGAGTGCAAAGAGCGGCGAGAGAGCGGCGAGAGCGGACAGAGAGAGCACAGCGGCGATATTGCTGCTGTGATTTGCAATTCCCACGCTCCGACTTTGAAATGATGTTGCTGCAGGCTGCGCCCGTTCTCTGTTGCCAGCCGGTCTTTATCAGTTGCTGCTGTTACAATTTATGTTGCTGTTGTTACAATGTTGTTGCTGCTGCAATAGTTGTTGCTGCTGCTGATGCAATTGTTGCTGCTGCTGCCAAAATGTTTCTGTTGCTGCAACGCTGACTTCTAGTTGTAGCTGAAAGTAATTGATGTTGCTGTTGCTATTGTTGCCGCTGCTACAGATGTTGTGCTATAATTGTGGCCACAGTAGTTGCATTTGTTGCTTTTGAATACTAGTTGTTAAGTGCTGTGATTGCTCCCAAAGCGGCTGCAGCTTCTAAAGATGTTGCTCCGGCAACAGTTGCTACTCCTATTGCTGTTGCCCTAGTTCAGCAGCAACTCAAATTATATAATCGTGTTTTTATTTTTTATTACCCAGTTTTTGTATTTCTTCTTGCTCTGCATTACATCACGAGCTCAGTGCTATTGTTGCTGGAACTCGCGCACTTTTCCGCTTAATTTCAAGTAACATTTCTCCTTCTGGCTTCTGTAAAATTGGCAATTTGCAGCGGCGACGGCGGCGCTCTATTTTCTTGGCCATTAAAATTGCATTTTTATTGGGCGCCACCTGCAAGAGAGAGACAAAGAGAGAGAGAAATGAGCGGGAGAAAATGAGAAACGCAGCGGGAGATACATAGTATGTCCGTGAGATAAGGCATTCGTATTATTATTGTTTTGATTGTGAAATTAAAAGCAAATACAAATACTGGACCACGATGAGACGGCACATTCGCTTAGGCCCCCGAAACTCGTTCGAACAATGAGTCAGAAATGGCTTCGTTTGCTCTACAAAATGGCACGCTCCTGCTATGCATATATGCGGTGGACACCTTATCGGTGGTAGTTCGGTGATAAGGCTCAAATCCAGTTATTTCACCAAGAAACTGCCCAGCAAACCGTCATAGATACCACTTATAGGCAATTACGGTATATCGTAGGGGAACACTGAACCCCGAACCGCGAACCCCGAACCCCGAACCCAACCCGAAGCGCAACTCCCACTCATCATCATCGCACGCTCGGCTCACATGAGACCCTTGATTATAACTGTGTTTTTAACTACGCATCATGGCCCTCCCCCTCCCTTAAGAGTCGGTACACAAAATCCGGCGATCAGGCGCTTACAACATGACCCGAGAATCGACTTTAATGAGCTCATCGCAAATTCTCTATAGTTGCTAGAACTGCCATTATATCAAAAGTCAAAGCACGCAAAGAATAGTTAGGATATCATAAAAAAAATATAAACAAAACCTGATATAAAATATAAATAGTATATAAATATAATAATAGTACTATAATATAGATTTATAGTATATAAATAATAGAAAACATTTTCTATATTTGTTCAGAATATTTTGATATTTCATTATTAAATGGTTTCAGAAGTCACCAAAACTCTGTGAAATACCAAAGTCGCAAATTAGTTTAGATTCTGTAAGATGTCTAAAAAATAGTAGTAAAATTAGTATATTTCTATATTTAGTTCCCATAGAATTCTCTAATTTTTCTCACTGCACATTGTCATAATCCAAATTCTGTGGAACACACGAGTAGCATCATTTTTCGTGAACACGCGACCGGAGGCAGAGAAAAATCAACAGAAAATCATTTTCTTCTGCGTTTTTTTTTTTCTGTTCGTGTCAGGCCTGAACGGCGTTTGCATGCCCTACTTTTACGCTCAGAGATATCTATATATCTATATATTCTTATTAATAGCTGGGATGTCCGCAATCGAGTCGTGAAAATGCCAGAAGATGCGAGATGAATGATTGCCGATAAAGCGCAATTAATTGCTGATTTGCCCGCAGAATAAACTTGGGGTGAGTTTTTGCTCTTATCGTCAAGAGGATTTATGAAATTTAATTATGCAATGCTTTTATTATTCAAAATTAATTATAGAATGCCAGCTGAGTTCTTTGTCTTGATTTTGAGGTGCCTATTTCCATTATTTGAAGTGCTTCAGAGATCAGAGTAAGCAGATTTTTCTAATTATAGGTTGTACATTTAAAACCTTTTGTTTTGATAATTGTGCTAATTACAGTGACCCAGATTAATGGGAATTAAATAAGTTTTATGAAAAACAAGTTATAGTCTTACTTCTTAACCTTGTTTAGTTTGACAGGGAGCCCTTGATTTTATTTTAAGAAATATTTCAAAGTTTAAGCCTATTAGGAACTGCCCACTTTAAGTCTAGAACTTATACCCTACCAAAGTAAACCTCCGCCCCTAAATTCCAGTATTATCTACCCGTTCAGAGCTCGATCAATGTCCGGCAGCCATCGATCATATGGCAACATCCCCGAACAGCCAACTATCAGCCCCCATACCGATCCATCCATCTGCGGCGTGTGACGCCGAGTCAATAAAGAGCCTAACTAATTCATATTTACTTTGGCCCGATCTAAAGATCTCTCGCTCTGTAGACGTTATCTATGGCATTTTAAAGTGTGAAAGCGATCTTTTAGCGGCATTTTAGGGGTGTGAAATTCACGCTCGTTTTTAACGCCCGCCAGTTGATGCCAAAGCCAGCTGGCAGAAAATGAAATTCAAATCAGAATTGAAAACAAGGTGGAGTTCCCATTTCCCAAGCTCCGCTATCAGTAAACGGAAGCAAGGCTTTGTTAGTGCCTTTGATTATTTATTGATAGTGGAACACAAAAGGCAATTCGCACTTGATCAAATACGACTGCAACTGCTGATACTACTACTACTTTGGGTACAACTATGTTCAGGTCTGGAATTAAAGGGAAACGCAGTTGAATTCACTTTGTTCTCAAAGTGAGAGCTTCCGTTCGCGTGCAGACTCTCTGATTCCAAGAATTTGATTTATTTCACGAGGTAGACAATATACAATATCTGACAGTGCCAGATCAAAGTGATTCCGCCGTTGAGGAATGATTTATATATGTATATTCTTGAATTTGGTTTATTTGATCATTTAATTGGGCATGTCTACTACTGAACTACTCTTTAATGTGTGGGACTCTTGATCTTTTCAAAGATGACTTTAATGGGCTTTAATTGTGATGAACTTATACTTAAAAGTGTGAATAGAAAAATGTAATTAAATATCCAACAAGAAATTAAAAATGTAACATTAAATGGAACTAAATTAACATCAAACGTTTACTTTTCCTTTTAGCCTTGAATCTCAAAAGAACACTTTGTATTTACTTTCAAAATATCTTATTTAAGTGGGATATTACTATATACCTACTTAACATATATACATATAACTTTTTAAATTCGTTTCCTTGAATGTTCTCAATGCGAAACTGTCTTTGTTTTTGAATTGAGAACAAGAACTTTGTGGCACTTAAATACAGAATATTACATTAATTTTATATGTAATGAGACAATTTAATTTCCTTCTTAAATTTGTGTTAATTTATTAAGAAATCTGCCCCTACATTCTGACACTTTCCTCAATTAGAGTATTTATGCGAACGCCTTGCCGTTCTGTTAACTTGGCCCTAATGTAAACATTTATTGCCAGGGACAAGTGCATCGAGATTTGTCTATGCAAGTGTTTGCTATTTCGTCTGGGGGTGGCTGCCGTGTATCTTTGCACTCGAGTATCCGAGTATCTGAGTATCTGAGTGCCAGAGTATCTGGACTGGACTGTTGGGCCCCGTGTCCGGTGATGGAGAGCGGGGGCCGCAATTTAGCACCGGCTGGAGAATGCGCTCATTTGCATGAGTCGGCGGGAATCCGAGCCACTGAAATAAACTCTGAGTAAACGGGGTGTTAGAGCGATACTGGGGAAAAAATACCCGGCGAACAAAGTGCCAGTGGAATTTATACATGTTTATGCCAGGTCCCAGGTCTGGAGCCCGAAGTTGTTCACTCCGCTGACCAACTGTTGGGTTCAGGGGGCTAGTCTGGTGACCATTGAAGGGGGACTCACAGGGCACGTGATCTGGATTGATCGAAAACAGCATGAATAACACTTGGCCAGAGATAAAGCCGAAGCCGAGTGATTCCCAGGCCGGCACAAAGAAGTGATCGGATTGAGCCAGTCTATGTTAAAGCCGGTTTTTCGCCGCTTTTGTACCGCTTTTGTCTCTCTAAGTGTTGGATCTGAACTCGCAGCTTGTGACGTCACACTTGACGTTCGCCGTTCGCATATCGAAAAAATATTTAAATAAAGTTTTCGCCCTCAGTTACGATCATTCACGTGTTTATCGACGAAATTGAAGCACTTAAGCCCCACAAGACCATAAATAAAATTAAAATAATTGATGTTTAACCCATATTTGTTGCCAGGCCAATTATTTCCTATGTTCGCCACGAAATAGGTGTGATTTTCTTCAGGTGCACTGCACAGGAAAATAACAAGACAGCTTGAATTGCTTAATACGAATATGTACAGCCACAATTAGCACAAAAGTCTTAAATTATTTAACAAGAGTATTTGTAAACAGGTAATAATTTTCCTGCCTCCGCCATTATAGGCTTTCAATTATCTTTTTTTCCGCGTGTGGCACCTACACGTGTGTTCATTCCCCTTAAATCCCAAAAATGGACTACTTTTACGATTGGGACGGGCCCTGACTGCGGCTGGCCATTAATTTGCCCAACCATATGCAGTCGAATCGGATGGCTTTGGTCATCATGATGTCGCATGTCCTTGGCTCCGGTAAAAAACCCATCAAGACCGGCTAATGATAAGTTGCCATACTGCCCTGCCTGGGACTCATCGAGTCAGTTGATTGCATTGCCCGATTGGGCAAATTATCTCGAGGCAATTTGAGTTGAGCCTACGAGGCTTTCGGCCAGGTGAAGACCTGATAAGAACTTTTACATTTTAAAGAGATTTTTCAGGCTTAAAATGCAATTGAAATACCAGAATTGCAGGTCATGCAGCCTTAAATTGTTGATGAATTCCTAAACTCTGATTCCTACTTTATATTGTTTGTTTATAGAAATCTACTTGGCTGAAATAGATGTATTATATTACATATATATAAAATATTATGTTATATTACTGTTTGTTTATAGAAACCTACTTGGCTGAATGGAGTTAAAGACCCGATAAATTCCATCTTTCCAAAGATGTTTAGCTTTCTAATTCCTAAACGCTGACAGCATCAACTTCCGATATTTTTGCTCGCTTACTCAGTCTCTGATTGCTTTCTGGCTTATTTTGAAAATAACATAGGCATGTGTAAAAATACATATTTATTGTTTGAGTATAGACTGATTTCCGCTATAATAGGGCCAGGCCAGGCACAGGCGCTAATTTGCCGCGCTCGCACTTAGCCAAAGTTTTGAGTGACTGCCGCCGCCTCCTCCTCCTCCTCCCAGACAAGTAGACAGTTTTATAATAACTTTTAGCCCTGGTAAGTCTGCTAATTGACAGCGAGCGGGTGGAGGCCACACCCCTTTCTGGGCAAACAGGTGAAACAGCCACAAATACATATAATACATTGTATAATGCAGAAATATTGACTGTTTTCGTTACATGATAAGATTACGAGCCGGGCACACACAGTTTTTTGATTGACAATCAGGGAGTTGAGCCCGGCTTCAGGGTTGGCTTCGGCTCCAGCACCAGCTATAGCTCTGGGAAAGCCAATTCAATTAGCTCCGACCCGCAGATTATGCTTTCCCCCGAACTGATGCGATTATGCGAATATATCGGGGCACTAGTGGGTGCCAGTATATAGATATGTATTCGCTTTCCTTTATCCGCTTATAATTGAATCAAATGCGGCAAAGGGAATGGCAAAAGCGAAAGCAAAAAAGCAAATATTGGCACAACTTTTTATCTCAGGGATGTAACTTTGTTGTCGGCCTCAGATTTTCCTCCGCATCTCCGGATTTTCCGGCTTCGCCGAGGGCTTACCCTGTATTCCAGAGAGATAAAGTTTCCGCCACAAAACCGCGGTTTCCATAACAAATTGAAGTTGCACTCAAAGCGATTTGCCAGTGAACTCTCCATGTATCTCTCTGGCTTTATTTATTTATTACTTTTGCGGTCGCCGACATGCAAATGAGCGAAGAATTCAATTTAACTGAAAGTCGTGTTCCCCAGCTTGACCAGTCCAAAAAAAAAAAGAATATAAACACTGCTCGCACACATTACTCACTCTCCTCATTAGTTCTAGTAGGAAACTTTTCCATTAACTCGTTAACTCTCTGTGTAACAACAATAGGCTGCCAACATGACCACAACAAGAGAGGAGAAAAAAAAACAGAAAACAAGTTAACATCATTTTCTCCGCCGTTGTCGTCTGGCTGTCATCCACTCCGCGCCTGAGCGGGTGACGTTTTTTTCCAATCCCCCGGGCAGTGGAAAAAATTGATACTCGCACTGCGAAAATAATATAAAAATGGCAGAAATAGCTGTAGTGAAGTCCACACAAATTAAGTATGCAAATGCTGGAATAGTCGCGTGTGGTTAATTCGACGCGACTGCGTCGAGGCAGTCTGGCTGTAGACTCAGGATGCCCATTAACTGGGCTGACAGCTGGGCCAACTGCGCAGCGTAACGGTTTAAATGCTTGGCTAATCTTGACCTCGAATCGAAAGCGTTTGCCCGATGTCAAATCAAGCCAGAACTCAATCCGTATCGATTACCCAGGGCCAGCCATCAGCATCCAGAACAAAGAGCAGACAAATTGCGCTCAATTCAATTAAAAAGTTATGATTCGGAGGGGGCTGGTCAGTGCATGTTGTGGAAAACAAAAGGAGATGCTCTCTAAAAATATTTGTGCACAGTAAAAAAATGTATGAAATAGAATTAAAAACAAACAATAATATTCCAATTCGAGTTAGGGCAGTATACGAACCCCTCAAACCATCATACTATTTCAAATCGAAATAGATACAATTTCCTCTGATCAAATAAATACAGAAATGTATTAAAAAAATTATAATTTTAAAGTTTGACAGCTAAAAGATATTTATTTATGTGCATCTAATGCATAATCGAAAAACATAAAATTTCCTCTGTTCAAATAAATGTAGAAATGTATTAAAAAAATAATAATTTTAAAGTTTAACAACTAATATATATTTATTTATGTGCATCTAGTGCATAGTGCTGTGGGAAACCCCCTGAAAAACGCCCCTTTTCGTGACCTCCAGCGATGCTTCGCTGCAACTAATATAATCAATTGCCAAGTTGTAGCAGTCGACAGCATAATTAGTTAACTTGCCCCGGCTAGTCTCAATTACGGCTTGTAAACTTCAACTGCAACTCCAGGCCCAAACGAAAGGTGGGAACTGCAGCCTCCAGAGCTGCCCAGGCTGTCAGCATTAATAACCACATTGTAGATGGGACCTAGCCCTTTCGGTTCCCTCTATTCCCCAGATTATTAGTACATATATAGTTCCGATAATTCCATGACTCTGCCAGTCAGGGCGCCCTGTGTGGACACGAATTTGTGCAAAGCTGGGACAGTTCAATGCACTTGGGGTGCATTGTAGTCACATTTCAGACCCAGAGACACTCAAACATCAAATTACACGACAAAAAGTTCATCAAAATGAAGCTACAGGGCGGCCCCAATGCTGTGAACTTACAGAAATAACATACACTCCAAAGAAAAGTAGGAAACAAACCTTAAAAAATAAGATATTTTGGCCATATGATTTACTTTGATTTTAGATGTGCCTCTTTTTAAATTAAAATATTCTTGTAATGGTTATTCCAATCTAAAAATGTATAAATCTATGCTTTAAGAGGTCTACTGTTGGGTTCCAAGTTCAAATGCAATCATCATATGTGCCAGGCCCACGGCTATGCCCACTCTATTAGGCGCTTGGTTCTTGTTTTCGTCCTCGGCTTCGTCCTGGCTATTGACATTTCTGTGGTCCTCGAACTTAAATTGAGTTTTGAGGTTTGCCTTTGTCACACAAGTTAATGGACGATGGGTCCCCAGCTAATTGGCAGTTTTATTTGTCTTATCATGACCCAATTCTTTCGAAAGCGAGGTCGGCCATCGAGAATGAGGCCTACAATTTCCAACAATTTCCATCGTTTTGACATGGCCTTTTCCCAGCGGAGGGGTGGGGGAACGTTCCGTATTCGGGTCTTCTCATTGATAATTTATTGGGAAACATGTGGGAAATTCAACTCGAAATAGTTTCCCTCGAATTCGTGTTTGGCCTTAGCCGAGACCCGCGACCATGTCATAAAATCGCCATGATTGACACCTTTTTGCGTACTGAAAAAGGCAACTGGCAAATGGCATTTCACATTTCTAGTCTTCATGCAAATGTGTCGAAATCGTAAAGAGTTATTGAACGTTAATTATAAATTCCAATACCATCAATATATACGGAAACTAACAAAATCCGTCCTTGCCACTCTTCACAGAGGCGGTTCACCTTAGATAAGGCGGCTTGGCCCCTCACGTGGCTCTTATCGCATTCAAATTTCCATTAGTTATAGTTGCGTTTGATTGATGAACTTGAAAGTGAAAGAAATTTCTTAGAATTTCTTTCTAAATCTTCTAGGGACTTATTTCAAATCAGATTCTCTAAATCCCCTGAGCCCATAATTTGAATGCTAATTTATTTACTATTTCCCATGCCCGAGTTTATAATAAATAAAGCTCAATGATTAATGGGTTTTGAAGTGTTTCTGAAAATGTTTAAACTCTTTTGGCAACATGGTGAAATATGGTAAGAATTTTTTGCGCGCTGCCAAAGAATCTTTATCTGTTTTTTATCGCCAGCAGGTTTTTATCTGGTCACGCAGCTGATAAGTATCTTTTCCAAGTGCAAGCATCTTGCCATGATTTTACATTCAGAATCAGTTTAGTAATAGAAATATCATAAAGACCGCGGAGAAATGGAAATTTTTTACTTTATACCCTAGCATACATTGAATAAAACTGTCTTTTGTCTAGTGACTTTCCACCATAAAGCAATTATACTTTATAGAGACAGTCGTAAACCCACAAGCCCTAATACTGCCAGTTGCCATTTGCCAGTCACCTTGGATCATTCAGGAACTGATACCTCCCAAAGTAGACAGTAATTTTGCGTTCGGTGCATTTGACTTGGCAGATAGCTTTATCTAGATACTAGCGATTCAAGAGCTTATCAAGCCAAGTGATAAAGTCTTTCTGTCAGTCGAAAGGGCCAGAGGAATTATAAACTTTAAGCAAATATTTGCCGGCTCTATTTGGTTGCTACTTGTCTAGCCGGAGGCATTGGGTTTCCGCCCTTCACCAAATCCACGGAGCCAAAAAACCCCTCATAATGACCTACATGTCGGGCGGAGATTATGGCCCGAGTCTTATCGGAGAATAAAGAATAGTCGACTCACTCAAGCCCCTTATCTGGTATCCGAGAGGGCAAGTGGGGGCGTGGCGGCGAAGTCATTAATTAAACTTGTAATTGTTACACTTGAATTAAGCCCACTTGAGAGGAGTTGAGGGCCCCCAGGCCTGTTTTTAATTAAACCTCATTTACATTAACTAGTATGTTCGGCTAACCGAACCGTTTAGTTTTATTGGCCTAAATAATATCGTTGGGTTAACGCACAGGCGGCACGCTAGGCCGTCCACCCCGTCCTCCCCCCGCGGTAATACCAACTTACACTAGGGCACAGCTGGCAGCCTTTTGTCGAACGAACTTTACACAAAAGGCTACACGAGAAAAATTAATAACAATTGGAATTTAATTAGCTTTAGAAAAAGTAATTAAAAGGTCCTTTAATAATTATATATTATTAAAATTGGGTTAACGCTTTATTAGTGCAATTTATCTTATGACTAATATGGATTTTCTTTTTTAAAAACTTTATATCATACAATACAGAGCTTAATAAATTCTTACGATAAATTTATTCTAGTAATATACACTTTAATAATTCTAAATCCGATTACTTTTCGCTCAGTGTTCGCACAAATATATATATTTATACAAGCAGCGCTTAATCGGCTTGGTTAAACAGTTTAACACAAAAAGTATGTCTATATTTTATGATTTTATAATTGCACGGCCTGCAGTTGGGTACGACCTCTTGGCGGTTTTACCTCAGCTATTAATAGGCGGCCCCTCTCGATTCCACCGAATGGTTAGGAAAAAAACCAGCACCACTTCAAGGCCGTCGAGTGGCGTAGATCTTGCATGGAAATCGCGTTAAGAAAAGCCCCAGCCAGATAAGCAGTTCAATGCTCTACGAGAAGCTCTCCTCCGCCACTTCAGATGAGAAATCATGGCACCATATTGCACTCCCGGGTTTCCTAGAAAGCCAGTTATTACACTTGCTAATGGATTTCATAATAACTGACTCCGATACCAGATGTGGCCGTATACATTACATATTCAAGTGTCCCAATAGCCAGTTGGCTGGAAAGTGCGATTGGAATATGAATTGGAATTTGTTAAAGACCATTAATTGCAACTAAGTCAATAAAGTCTTGTCATTGGCTAAATGTTCTGTTAATGGCCGACATATGGGCCAAGAGCTCGACTGTCATAAATGTATTTTAGAGCTATATACACTTCTAATTGTTTTAGAGGATATACAGTAGTTTACTCCTTTAATAATATTCTTATTTATTCAAGCCAACAAATTTAAGTGAATTTTTTTACCTTTATTTATTTGTGTCTATAAATTATTATTGAACTTGTGAGTCCCCAAAATAATCAATAAATTTCCAATATTTCTTTCATAGTCAAGTTTCCGAGAGGTACTGGCCTTTCAATAAAAATATGCATCGAATAATCCGGGGGGTGCCCACAAAAATAAATAAAGCCCAAAATAGTAGTTGAACTTGTAAAACCGTTAGTGGGTTGAACTTGCTTGCCGGTTAACTCGTTGTACTTGCTGTTATTTATAGTTTTGGGGGTTTACTTTGCGGCATCGTTAAGACCAAGTTACTGGCTTACCAACACGTGCGCTCTTGCACTTGGTTATTATTAACATTAAAAAACCTTAACTTTGTGGTGGAAAAACCACTACAAAAAGCTGAAAAAATATTAAGAAAAATCGAAAATACATAATAGTTGCCATAATTACGGGCGATGGTTAATGGAATCGCTTTTTGCGGTTGCCAGCGAATGGCGTTTCTAACGAAAGTTGGGAGTTCATTGAACCTGGTTCTAACCGAACTGGTTGCCAGTTGGGCTTCAGGTTGCCTCAGGTGGAGATTCCCCTGTCGCCGCTCCTGTCCCTGTCCCTGCCCCGCCACTGATAATTGCAGTGCTGCGGTCACAAAGTGCAATCGTGTTGAAAATTGTAAGGTTGCAAAAATAATATAAGGAGGGACCGCTGTGAGCAGTCGCAACGCCAATTGTCTTGGCTGTGTCAATATCCAACTTTAACCCCTGACGTAGGTAGCTGCTTCTCGTAACTTCCCCCGTTCAATTATAATCGATATGGCTCCACGCCCATGCATATTCAGAGTCCCAACAGTTCTAATGGACCCTAATGGGTGCTGTTTGCCCCGGATATTGGCCAGGCGAACCCACCGCAACATTCCATGGAACCCATTATTGGGTACCTATATGTCTATTAACCTGTTTGAGTAATTAGAAAATAACAGTTTGAAATTAAGTGCAAAATAGTGAACAATACGTAGTTGGCTATATATAGTAGTTAATCTAACTATAAAACTTTGAATTACTCAGCAGAAAATACTTGAGTTCCTACATCAATAAATACATTTACTATTCATTTAAAGTCTCTGTTACAAATAGTTCCAAGAATTCAATCACATTTAAGATAGAATGACATATCAAGCTTAAATCATACAAAACAATTTTATTTATTATCACATCAAAAGCTCGAGAAATATTCTCAACTAATAGCTTTAAGAAATTCTTCGAATTTCCAGTCTCTTTCCCTTTTTCCATTCAATTAAGTTCTTAAATTCCTTTAAAAGAAATCAAATTTGTAACGCATTAGACCAAATCCTCAGTGCCAGAACGACTCGAATCTCCAATTACTTGAATTCAACCGAATTATTCACTTCAATTGTTTTGAAACTTTGTTTTCGCTAACATTTGCCTTTTTTGTTCTTTATTTTTTTGGGGGCAAATGGTACGTGCCAAATCATATCACAAGGGACTTTATATTTCATATTTTTCAATGAAAAACAAATTATATAAAATGCTGAGACGCGAGCGAAACGAAGAGCGCTGAATATCAAATGGCTTTTCATTTCGCCGAACAAGTGTTTGCATTGTAAATGAACAAAGTACGGACAACTGCTGACCGTCCGGCCGGTGGGCCCACCGATAAAGTTAACACCTTTAAGCCAAAACCCACAGAAAAGGCAACAAGAAAGTGAACATGAAGAGGCAAAAAATAAGGGGAAAAAAACAATTCGCAGACAAGATAATCGAACAATTTTGCAAACACGAGTTCCGTCAGTCAACTGACACTTTCCGTGTCCCATTCGCAGGAAGAGAACCGAAAAAGGCAGGGGCACGTTGGTGCTTGGTGAAAATCGATATGACATGAAGGAACCCACAGCCAGGGACCACAAAACATCCGCATCCGAGTCCGAGTCCGAGCCCCGTGATAGATGAGGCCATCTATGACACAGTCCCAAAAGTAGTACAGGTGACTAGTGCCAATTCACTTGGCCGTGATTAGAAAGTGGCCAACCGTGGCTTATCTAGAGATAAATTCGACCACATCGGTCCGCCGATATGGCAAGTGCCCGAAAACGTGAGCAGAGTTTCTTTGCCGCCTCGTTGCCGTTTGGCATTCGGCCAGAAAATCAGAAAAACCAAATTTATTTTTCTAATGAATGAACGAACGTACATATACACAATGGCCTGGCCGGGTGTCTCAATGAATTCTGAGGCGGCGGAAATATTGCCTACGCACAGCTTGACTTAATAAGCAGCCGCACCACACGGCGTATACGTACTTTTTGTATATTGAAAAAGTTCCGAGCAATGCGTTTGCACACTCAAGAACATTCATTTATTTGTTGTAAATCCCAAAATAACCAAAAAGTGACGTCTTTATATCGAATTGTAAATAATAGGCAGCGCCGAGCAAAGAAACATTTGTGATATATATATTTTAGGAGTATTTATAATTTAACCCAGATACGAAGTTAGCTATCTTTTTGCTACCTTTATCTGGTATTCTCGAGGTCTAATCGGTCTTATTTAATAAATTAGGCAAAGGAATGAACTAAATTTAATACCGAAGAGCAATTAAATTAGAAACCTTTGACTTGATTATTATATTAACAATCATTAAAGGGTAAATCATATGACAGATTCTAATTTTATAAAAGAAAAATCCCCAAAATAGCTAAGGTACCTGCAGAAGCTAGATACTTTCCCTGCTTAAAGTAACATTTTTTCCCTTTGAATCGAATGAAAATTTAACGTGGAATTTATGATGAAAAACGACGTTCTGGGCGCCCATTCCCGCTGACCTATTTCCCAGCTCGTATTTCCCCATTTCCCTCTTTGAAACGAGCAGGAATGTGGGTAAGTGTGTTGGCCTAACCATAAAGCAAAATATACAAAAAAAGATATTGCCCATATATTGTGTGTGTACTAAAACGTCTCCATAGCCAAAGCCACAACATTTTGTTTATCGAACAAACACATAACGTCATTTGGCCCGGAGACTTCAATGGCTGGCTCTGTGCTCGGTGCGCGGCGCATGATTAGCAATTTCAAAAAGTTGACACTTATCTGACGCATGAGCTTCGCCGTTCCTTCCCCCTTTTCCATTTCCATTTCCATTTCAATTTTTCCATATCCATATCCATCGATTGGAAAAGCAATTAGAACTGAAGCCATTCAGGGCAGAGCAAACAGGATTTGCGCGCAGGGAGGAAGCCGGATTAAAGTATAAGATTTATGTGCTGGCCAGCTTGGCCATCAAAATTTATGGCAGTGAAAATAAACAATTTTCGCTCTCGAGCGAAAATAAATGGGGGAAGTGTTAAGTAGCATATAACTAAGCGCTTAATATATGTACATATGGCATGTGGCGGCGAGAGCAGCAATCTTGATGGCTGATACCTCCTCCTCCTCCGTCTCCGTCTCCTTCTCCGATTGCGGCTGGCTTCAAGTGGCTCTGGTTTATGGCACCTCGGACCGAGCATTTGGCCTGCGCATTAATATATCATCATAAACAGAGTCCAGCTACGAAATATGAGCCATCCGCGTCTCCAGTTCTCAGCCGAAGTCAAGCTAAGTGCAGGGAATTGCACCGAAGCGAGAGAGAATCGCCATAAAATGTGCAAGCTAAGCGAAGAGATTGCACTTCAAAAGCACAATTGTTCTTCTGACATTTATGGCCCGCCTCCGGGGAGTGTGCACTATTACGGGTATATGGGGTACAGAGGCGGTTGGCCTTTGATAAGCAGCGAGCCACTTACTCATCATCCTCGGAGACGCAATCGGAAGAGCTTCTATCGCGGAACCCACTTTGAGTCGCTGGTGGGGAAATCGACCACAAATACAGCAAACTCTATTTTTTATGGACCAAAATTGCATTTTCCATTCGAGAGATGGGGTTTTTTAATCAAGTATCCACTGTGTCAGTAATAAAATCTATCGAAGCTTTTAGGAAATAGTCAAATCTCTTTAATTAACTCACAAGAATCAATCGATATCTTGAAAAGCTTTAAGAGAACTAAAGCTAGGGCTTAACTTGAACCCAGAGAACGAACTCCCCGATGGCCAGGCATATTTCTTTATTAGCTGGACAACCTTTGCCACTCTCCACTCGGACCAAGAGCACTTCCATCAATTACTTAGCGGCTGTAGTTCCTCAGACCCTCGAAATCACAATCTGCCGCCTGGCAACTGGCAACAGATCCCGCGAAAGTCGCCCGGAAAACTCGAGAGCAAAGACGTTAGCGTGTTTAGCCATTTAAGCTGGAGAGACTCCCATCGGGGGCACTCGACAATAGTGCTTATTTAAGAGGCGGAAGGGGCGCAATAAATAGGCTCGAGTGGTCGATGGCATCTCCAGAGACGTCTGCCAGGGCAATAATAATAGTGCCCCGGCATAAAGGGAACCTTCAATCAGTCAATAATAATAATACATGTTTATATAAGTCCCTCACAATGCCAGGCTCGCCGCCATTCCACTCCTATTTTACCCACAAATTCCCATGCAGGATGTGTGTGCGAGTTGATTATTACGTCAGAGTGCTAATCAAAAGTTGCAATTCCAGCCGAAACAATGAGCCTCGTGTAACTGTTTCGGATTCAGCTGTCAGGAGAGATTCATGAAATTTCGAAAGCAATAGGTTCCTCTTGTGCGCCATGTGCACGTGCCCCAAAAAATAACTACGATTTCCGACACACCCGCACACACACCCCACTACCACACTCCCATTCATCCCAATTTGGCCAGGAACACATGTGTGGGGAAACTGATTGAAATTGGGGGAGAACAAAGCTGGAAGCTGTTATTTTAGCACTGACTGCCAGGATATTTGAGCCTCGCCGAAGGTCGGAAGCTCTTTCTCTATAAAGGGAGGAAGTCGTAGAAATTAAATAAAAACTAATAACTGTCCAAATTCAGCTTATTAAATATAGTTAAGAGGGAGATCATAACTTAAAAATAACGAAGAACCTGAGCCTGAGTCATAAAAGATGTATGAACATTCTAATTAATTTATTAGTTTGAAAATGAGCAAAAATCTTTTTTGAAACCAAACCTTGAGGCTTTATATAATCACAAATATGATACTTATCATACTTATAATAAAATATTCTTTAATAATCTTCCTCAAAACTATAATCACTAGTAATTAAAATACAATTCCCATGAATTGTCTTTCAGCATTATGGATAAGATACTCTGGTTAAATATAAAATCCACATATAGCTTAATAGTAAGTATATATATATAAATCTATTTCACAAGAATAGAATAATAAATATTCTCCTGATGCTTATATTTATTTAATCATTGACCATTTTAAAAATATCGATGTGTTATTCAGTCTTTCAAAGAACAAGACTGCTTGAATAGTTTATTTTATTTATTTACAGTGGCAATGCATTGATGGCTTCGATGGAATTTAAATTCATATATTCCATTTGTTGCCAATGTGAATTCAGGCAATTCTCCAAGGTTTTATAATAAAATATTCATTCAACTTTAAATGAATTTAATATTCTATGAAAAGTAAAATTGGAATGATACCCTTCTCGGTGTTACCCAAATTAGAGTATTGGCCTTTGGCCTGATTATGTATAACTAAACCTACTATTTCCCTTTTCTACTGGGAAATGTGGGCAATTGCTTACCCTTCTGGACGGATCCCTGCTGGCCTGGCCTCCTCAATGGAATTATCCTCGGCCGAGCGGATGGCAACTACAATCCGGCTATGTCCTTGACATTGGGACAGGCGAACTGCAAAATAAACAGGAAAATAACAATTTAATATGCAGCCCCAGGAGGAGTGTTGGAAAATATGGAAATCGTGTCAGTGCCTTGTGCCTGTGCCTGCGCCTGCTCTTGACTTATTAACCTTTAATGGAATCCAGACGGAGGACGGCCAATAACAACAGACAATCAAACTGCTAAATAGTCGTATCAATAAAGGGGAAAACGGCAATAGCTTTATTGTCAGTTCCAGTCGAAATGCATATTTTATGTATATATTTTTCGAGGCGTGGCTCGGGGCGGACCTAACTCAATATTTCTATAGTCATATAAAGTCAGCAAAGACACGTAACGAAGGTCGAAAGGTATAAAAGGCCGGGTCCCTGGGCGCTGCCTCCAAATGACAAAAGAAGTTGGCCAAAGTCGTAAAGGTTGCGGCCATAAATCAATGAGCTTCGGCCTGAAAAGGACACTGATTACGCCCAAGCACCTCTGACTGCCCCGAGAGTTCAAGTTATGTCAGCTAATGTTCAACAATCGAGTCATTGAACCGCTAGGATGATCGGATGCTCGTCAATGGCAAATTGTGAAGTTGGCATTTCACATTTCTTACCTGTCGCCCGTCGCCCGTCGCCTGACGACTTTTGAGAAAGCGTTTTGAGTGCCTCCATTTAAGTCGATGAGTGAAATTGTTTGTGGCCCTTTGGCAGCTGCCTGTATTCTGTATTTCTGAATGAGTCTTGCCCGTCTGTCAGTCTGCATCAGATGGCAACTCGAGTCAATTGAGGCGAACTTCGGCGCTGCCAAAGTTCAAAAAGTGCCACTCAACGCGACCTCCGTGCGCTGGCCCTCCGGCCATTCAGGCATTTAGTGTTGCCAAAATATTTCCAGTCGACTGACTTGTGTGGCTTTGCGGCCAGAATGAAGATTGACAGCCTAATGTATCTTCGCGCTTGCGGGATCTTAAACACCGCCGGCTCGCAATCGGCTTTTGCTGACTAATTTCCCGACGGCGGCACGCAAATTTCGCATTTCTCCACCACTCGGCGGCCTTAAGTGCAACAATTAGCAAATTAAATATCAACTTTCGCACGAGCCCAGCTCACTCTCTCAACAAACTTTCTGCCTACTTCCCTGTTGACATTGAAAGTCAATTAAAGAGCTGCAGGGGCCAACTGTGTTCGAGAAAAATCCCCCCTGCCGCTGGCCAACTTTTCCACAGCGAACACGATTACTATGCTTTAAATCGCCAGGCGTTGTTTTTTAATTGAAAATAGTTAAGGCCTTTGATTCCATTGATTTACGAATGTCACAGGGCTGTCGCCAGCTCAGCGGATGCCATAAATATTCAGTAAGTCAATTGGGGAATTCTCCGCTGACCGCTGCCCACTGGCCACTGGCCAATCGATTGCACAATTGATTAAATTCAGAGCTGTTCTGGAACCATTTTCGCGCACGTCCCCAACGCATGATTCGAGGTTCAGCACGAGCTTAAAACCAAGTCACGCATGTCAAATGATATTTATATTTCGGCTTTACGATGTGCGAAACTTTGAGGTCCAATAAAAGTCGCGCAAGAGTGAAATCAGCCAAGAAAAAATAAGTTAATACGCCAAAATTACATGGCAACCTGTTGCCATGTAGGTTTTGTATCTCCATATGGGGCAAATCTTTAAAATATATATGCAGATAAACAATGACTTTAATAGAAATGATGTTAAGGAAAACATTATCTTTAATCAGTTCAAACAAAAACTTTTCTAAAACTCGATGGCATGTAGTATTATTACCTTAATTTCTATACGATACCCTTAAAAGTGGTAATTCATATATATTATATATATATATAATATATAATGTATAATATATAATGTAAAAAATCTTTAAAAATATATAGGCAAATATATACAATGACTTTAATACAAATTATGTAAAGGAAAACATTATCTTAAATCAGTTGAAGTTAAAACTTTTGAAAAATACGATGACATCTATTATCATTAGTTCAATTTCTATACGATACCCTTAAAAGTGGTAATTAATATATATGATTTTTCCTTGAAACTTAAATCAAACTTAAGCTAGCTAAACCATATATATACATGGGGCAAAATATATAATTGTTTAAGACATTTCATTAGCAAATCCATAAATATAAATATTGCGGGGAAATTTAAAGGGACCTGCGGACGTGATGAGTTTTTGGTAATCTAAATATTATATTAATAGAACAACACAAGTTAATATTAGAGGCCAGGCTAAACAATCAAGAAAGTGTGATAAACAATCAAGAAAGTGTGACTGACGCTTGTTTATTAAGCCAATATTATTATTATTATTGTTATTAAGCTATTGTTAAAGGCCACTTTAAAAGAAAACATATACTGAACATTGTTTTAAAAATAAGCAGACTAAGTTTCATATCGAAATTTTCCATTCACAAGTCAACTATGGTCACATTTCTGCAATTTGAATGAAAAGAATAAATTATTCACATATCTAAATCCAAGCTCTCCATAGAAACCCCAACAGAAAAGACCCAGAAATCTCTTTAAGCCACAGAGAAACTAATAGCCTCTTGCCAATTTCAAAGACAAAACTCATATTTCCATATGCCTAAGTCTCACGCTGGAAAGAAAAAGCCCAAGAAAACATAATAGCCATAAAAACGAAACGAAACCGAGTCAAAAGGCAGCCCAGAAGGAGGAGAGGCAAGCGGGGGCGAGGCACTGGAGGTGTTAATGGCCTTAATAGCCAAACGTGATGAGCGTCGAGTGGACAAACAAGCCGACCAAATAAATCAGCTCAGAGCTCGGAGGAGCCAAAAAAAGCATCCCCTCATCGATATTTACCTGCGATCTTAGGCCGGGGGATGCTGGCGCGTGGCTAAAAGGAACTTAATATCCCGAGGCGATCTCCGCCGAGGATGCTGCCCAGCAAAGGATTGAATTACTCGTTCTCGGCATCTAAGTAAGTAGTAGGTTAATGTCCTGCCGTACTTTAACCTCATCAGCCGAGCCGGCCCGAACTGGGTTAGTTGAGCGAAACTATTGAGAGTGTCCCTCTTGTCTATCGATCTGCTGGCTTTTAGCCGCACTGTGTTGTCGTTGTTGTTCCGAACAAGACACATTATTGATTACAAATTGGATAATGCAGTTTGGGCCGCAGCCACATCTGTCATACGCCACGCCGGCCAAAATTACATATATCCATGCTTGGCTGATTGATTGCCCAGGGGCGGTGGCAACGGCAACGGCACCGGAGGCTGATGCAGCTGCACTCGCTGACCTTAAAAGCATTTAAAATACAATTACGGCACAGCGCCAAATTCGATTGAAGTGCATTTAAATATTTCATTAAGTTGCGCTGCCGGGAAATTGCATTTATTTTCGCAGGCTTAATTAACTTATATTTAAGAAAAAACGTGCTTTAACTTTACGGGTGAGCATGACAAACACAAGCAATGAGGCTACGCGACTATTTGCTTTTCGCCACACACTGAAATAAAACTAAGATACATATGACTTTAAATAAATTTAAATAAATCACAATATCTCAATTTCTGAGATTTATAGAAAAGGGAACAATCTTGCAGGGTTCTTTCTGCGTTCTTGGCTTTGTATTTATATGAAAAATATTTGAAAAAATTACAGAATTTTCCCTAGTGCACTGAGGATGCTGCGTGAAATTGAGAAAACACCTGCCACGGTGGATGGGAACTCACTGTGGGGCAACGGTGCAGTTCATTAAACTCGAGCAAATAAATAATATGCAAATAGCTTCGAAATGAACGCGATAAATGCAAGCAAATTTTGATTCTAGCAAATAACACGCCGGGAACTGCAGTTGTCTTGACTTTCCACTCCGTGTCTCGTTGGTTCCGGGAACTGCGGTGCATTGGCTTTTGGGAATTTTGGGTTGAAGGTTGATTTCGGACACGATTTTCTTTTCTTTCCATTTATTTTTCCTCTCCTCGGGCTTGTTATTGTCTGGCGACAATGGAGGCGACTCTGCCCCTGGTGGCGGGTTCAAGGTGCACACACGCAAAATACGCCAATGAATAATCCCTCCGAGAAGAATATTGAATGACATATATATACATGTACTCATAAGTGCTTTGCGATAATATATTCCAAAATGATTGACAGAAAGTGGGAGAAAATAATCGAGAACGATTGAAAGTTAAAGTCAACTGGCTGCTTAAAAATAAACAAAAAGTAGGTAAACATATTATGTTTATTTCTGTATTAATAACACAATTTAAGAAATAAACTAGAGATCCGATTATGATTATATAGCTCCAGAGAACACGTTTCTTCCACTTCCTACCAATATATAAATATCGGCAGTCTGCTTAGAAACCAAGGAGGTTAGCTTTTATTTTTATTTTAATTTTGGGGTATAATTAATAAGAATTATGATCTCAATTAATTACATATTCTTTTAAAATGTATTAAAACATCAGGAAAAATATCTATACTTTTGGCAGTACTTCATCATAATCACTTATTAACCTACTTAATCTTGGAACACATTAAAACTGAACTGATTTCTACTGGAAAAACCAACATTAACCCCTAACCAACGGCCTCAAATGGCGTACAGTTACTGCAAGAATTTTGCAAAACACTAGTTGGGCCAACGCAGTACCCCAAGGTGAAATCGCTAGGCTAATGAACCATATTCGTCAATTCCATCTGCGCAAATCACAAATTCCAACTTGGGCGATCCATCTGGAGCGAACCCAACCCAATTTCAGCCACGCGTCAAAGTTTGCGTAAATCATGGAGAGCGGCATGAAAATTCGCACAAAATAATTAAATATGCTAAGAGCTGTATACATGACATGTGATTACAGCGTTTTCTGGTCTGTTATTGTTGTGGCCATATAACCAATATTGGCGATAAATATTCATAAAGGCCGAGAAAACAGGCAGCGGCAATAAAAATGTTTGCCCAGCCATTTAACAGGGCAACTTTTTTGCGTTGCTACGCACGTTGCCACATTCTGAGCCACCCTCTTTACACGTCGTGGTTGTTGTTGCTGTATGGCTGTATTTGGTATTGTGTGATTTGTTGCCAAAAATACAAGGCGTCAATGGAGTGTGCAAATAACTTTTTATCCACCCCAACTCAGACGATTCAATTGTAGGCCCACGAGGCGAGGGCGAGAGTGTTTTGAGTTTGGTAAAATTGCTCGCTTGCTCGACTTGCATATAGCATAAGTTCGAGGGGATACAATTTATGGGGTCTGCAGGTTATAAAATTCAGAGAGAAGTGACACAACATTTTCCGCCCCGAAACACTTTTCGATTGATTGATTGCCCTGGCCTTGGAGTGCAATAAGTATACGCACTGTTGCGCACACAAGCAGCATTTTATTGCTTGGCCCGTGCCGGGCAATTGATTTGTCTCCTTAGCATTTTTCATTTTGCATATCCTCAACAGAACACATCCTGGAGAGTGAGTAGCTTTCTGCCTTCAGCCTTGAGCCATTTGCATTCTGTTTGTCCAACACTCTAGCGCAGATCCGATGAGTGTTCCAAAGCCAAAATGGGGGCTTCACTGTCCATTGCGAATGTCAAAAGGTGGGTTTGTCAGCCAGGCCAAACTGGCACTGACACTGACACTTGCTCTGTGCATTCGATAAGCCAATTGCGTTTCAAATTCACCGGACAGCACGGAGTGTGCAAATTTTCATATTAGATTAGCTCGGTTCGTTGGGGCGGCATAAGGCAGATCTACGGTCATTTTTAATATGACAATTTTCCCCAGCTAAAAGCCAATCAAGAAGCCCGCCAACAATGGCTGACGCCGACATCGCATCAACTGGAAAAAGGGCTGTCGTGAAGCCACAGGACTCGGTGATGCGATTATGTGGAGTCTGGGGAAAGGGTGGGAAATGGGGACTGGGAAATGCGACAGGGAAAATGGGGACAGCTTTCAACTTTGGCCTTGGCCATGCACACTGAAATGAAGCACACTCAACTGAAACAAAGTTGTCCTGCACAGAGCAAAAATGTCACCAGATGTGGTCAACAGATCGGAATTTACAAGGCATTTTAAACATATGTTGATATATTACAGAATATTGTAGGGACTTTGAGGGCTGTGCTTTTTAGCCTAGAATTATATTCAAGTAATTCTTAAAATTCCTTTTTATTATCCTTGTTATTATCAAAAACCTAGAGGATTTTCTCCATGTGGCTATGAAAGGCGCTGAAGCCGTTGATGACGAATGCCACGCCGGGTTCGGGGCAAACAAAGAATGCAGCACAATTGGGCATCAATCATGCGCAAAATTGATTAGTTCAACTTTTTGCACCCCGACCCCGATCCTCAGCTGGGATAAATATTTGTGCGCGTTTGACACGCTTCATTGTTATTAACGAGCCAGGGCATGGGACAGAAGGTTCATATGATGCCACGCAGCCAGAGTCTTTGATGTCAAAGCGAATGAAAAGTGTTGGCAATGCGCTAAGCCTTAAATTTCCGCGCCAATAAGCTGCAGCCACAAGAGCTGACGAAAAATATATAGCATACACTTGAGCGCTATGCGACACCGTGTGCGCGATGGGCACTGGGCCAGGCCATAGAGCCAGGCAATTGCAAACAGCCACCAAACAACTGCCAGCAAAGATGGCTAAAAAATACGCACAAAATATCGATTTACAGTGCACAAAGAGAAAATCATGACACGTTTTCAGATATAAACTAGGGAAAATAATTGGAAATAGTTTTGTTGTAACTAGCTGTAGGAAATACCAAATATATATTATTATTTATATATATTTATATTTATATTATAAATATATATGAATTTAATTTATTAGCCAGTAGATCATCTTTTAAGATCGCTTTATTCTCCCCGTGCACTCAAAGCCAATTCCGTTTCGTTTCTGTAAAAATGACAATTTTCGTTACGCTTGCGGCCTTTCCGCCTGCTGCCATTCGTTATATTTTTTGAAGCGGAAATGCGGAAATGCACTAGAAGCAGCGCACGTACTTCCGGTTTAGAGCAAGCGCCCAGGATTAAAGGCACTGCAGCTAAAACTCAAGGCGCTAAGCGGCGGAAGCAGGACTTCCTGTGGAATGTCAAATGACATCAATTAGACCAAGTAATCCTCCGGGCAGAGATTCCTTAGATGTCAGTCCAATTTGCAGCTTTGTCCCCCAAAAAGGGGACAAGAGGATAAACAGGATGTCAGGCTGCTTCGCCGTAAATTTATGGCCGCACAAACACACTCCCTCTCACACAACATGCGTTATCTGAGCGCGGCCAAAAATCACTCGGAAAGTTTATGTTGTTGGTGTCACTCATACGCCATGGTGCACTTTCCGATGCCAGGCGCAGGCAGCGAACATTTCCGCAAAGTATTTTCACCCGACTTTTTCTTATTTTTGGTGGGGCCGTGTCAGCTTCCTCGCCATTTTTTACAATTTTTCTCTGCGAAATGTGTTTGGGAAATGCGTGTGAGTGTGAGTATGGTGTGTGGAGTGTGTTTGGGAAATGTAGTTTCGGAGCCACTTGACAGGAAATGCGCATATAGGAAAAAAGTTCGGCTTCGTTAATTTAGTGGAAAATAGCTTCTGGTATGGACAACTGAACTGGGATCCGAAGAGCTGAGTGGCTTTTGTGGTTTTCCAGGCGTCTGATTAAAATTTGTACAAGAGTCTTTATAATTGCAATGCTGTGGGGGGAGTGAACACTGCTTGGAATTTGCTGGAGAGCAGCTCAGTCCGCGTGTTACACGAATTAACCCTAATTACCGCTAATGGGGGAAACTCTCACCGATGTCTAGACATGAAAATGGGCTTCTCCAGGCGTGTTTGCATATTACTTGGCTGGGATAAACACCTGTTTATTTGTATCTCATTGTGCACTGGGTGCCCTGGCGATTATACGCTGACAGTGATGGCAAAGCCACGATTTTATTTGCTCAGGTAGAGTACTTGGAGAGAGTAAGGAGAAAGGATTTTACTTTAAAGGAATAAAGAAAAATAGGTACTTCTTTGTTTTCTTAAAAGAACATAATTTTAAATCGTTTTTCTTAAAAGATGTATATTTTTGAACATTTACAACATCAAATCACTGAACTAATCTCTCTCTTCTTTCTTTAGAATATTTAATTTAGTATTTCTTTTATTTAATTACAAAGGCAAAGTAATTTTCTGCTGAACCTGAACAATAATAGATAGGTGCAGCCACCCAGATACTCCGCATCACTGCTCGCCTTTGGCTTGTTATTTCCACCGCATTGTAAATTATAACACTCATACGCAGCGTGGTCCCTGCTATCTGCCATTGACAGTCGCATCAAGCAGAACGACCCCCGACGATCTAGCAGCACGTGTGTGTGGGAGGCGGGTTCCTTGGCTCTGACGAGCGCTTTACATGTGATTATGAGTTTGCCGACGGCTAAATTCACGGATTCACCTGAGTACACGTGCCCGGGCCTTCTCCGATTTTTCACGGGCTTTTAATACGGCGCCCCTCGACACACGTGAGATGGAATAGCGCGCTTAGCGCCGTTGACGTACGTACTCGCAAATAAATTGTTTATGAGTTGCGTTTGTGCCGACACGGCAGCAAAAAAAAACTAAAAAAACGCCAAGCAATGAAAATTAATGTGCATATTTTCATGACAGCCAACAATTTGCATATCAAGTGCTACCGGCACCGGCTCCGGCACCGACAGCCAGGAAAGCGCCCTTATTTAACAAAAATATTAAAAATGTTTTATTGTTTTTCATATGCATATGAATGCTGATTGACATTCTAAGGGCTGGCGACAAACTCGGCTTCCCCGGCAAACAAAACTCCAATCGAGTTGCAAATGAAAAATAAATAATGCATAAATTAAATTTGATTGTAATGCCTCCTTAGCTGACCTGCTTTTCTCAACGTTGGCCAGAACTCTGGGGGCTGAAAAAAGCCAAAAGCACAAACTGTTGGACAAAGAGAAGGAAGTGCACTGGAAGAATACTAGTAGCTTGAAAATATAATTCTTGAATTAAGGAAATAATTTAAAGTCAACATAATTAAAGAGTCTTTCGTTGGCTGGTGCCTTATATTACTATTAATCTTGAATACTTTGAATAGTTAGAAAGTTAGAAGAATTGATTAAAGATATTTCTTAGCAGAGAACGATTTATTAGCCAAGTTTTCGTTATCTGTGATGCCCGAGTAAAAACAAGACTTTCAAAACAGTTAAAAACAAAAATAATGCCCGCAGTCATGCACAAATTTTATTACTTGTCCCGAGCGAAAGAGAGTTGCTGAGAGAAGAGGACGAGAGGAAAGAGCTCCTGACCGAGTTGGGCTTTCGAGGAGCCCACTTTTCGCCGGGGAGCTTTGTTTATTCGGCATCAGCCAACAGCACAGCAGCAGCAGAAAAGCAACAAATAAGCCAAGTTCGCCATAACAAGAGCTCTGACTCTGGCCGTAAAAAACGGGGCCACATCAGGTGCACTTTTTAGCACACCACATCCGGTCCAGATTTTAGTTTCGCTCACGCGTCGAATCACATTTTGGGTTTCCGGCTGACAGAGCTCGACTCCCACACGACCACTCGTAAAAAAACAGTACCCTTTGCCCTCCAAGCGGCCACGCCCACAACAGACCGTTTTAAGTAATTATGCATAGATAAAAAGGTTGGGGTAAAAAACAAGAGCACGGAAATGTGTTTTACCTTTGTTTTTGTTTTTCAGCCAGACAACTTGTGCATGTAAGAGAGACTGCGTGTGTGTGTGTTTAAGGGTAAGTGTTGGTAAGAGGTTCTTAAGTGTTTGTGGCAGTGGAGAATCCTTGCTTGTTTTGAACTATTTTTTATGAGGGAAAAGGGTGGAAAATTACATAGACGAAAGCGCACGTCTGTCACATAAACCGCAAATTGTTACTATGGGTAAATCGCTGAACAAACTAATTTTTAAATGACACATATATGAAAATACATTGTCGCATCTTGATATATTTTACTGTATGTTCACATGTCGTCCCAACGTAAGCCACCTTTGACCCCTCAGTATTTAAAAGAAGCACGTACCCCTCAGTGTCGGGTTCACACGAAGGACTTTGTACGCACATGGTGGCACTTATTTGCCTTTTGTACAAAACTGTGGGGAAAACTCGCACAGAAAAAAGAGTAAAAGCATTTACCACGGACAAAGTGTCTGGGTAATGCTGTTAGAAGCTGGCCGGCCTGGCTCAAAACCCCCTTTGGACACCACGTCGCACCCCCTGCTGGCCTGTCACCTTCTGGCGGACCCTTAGACCCCGACCGACCACAGAAACCTTCAGAGTTTGCACCAACTGTTGTCTCTGTTGTTATCTTTGTGCTGGGACAAAAGCGTTTTGGTCGAGTGTGACACTTGCATATTCCTCGTCCTCCTTCTCGTCATCATCATCACCCAGTTGGGATATTTAAACGGAAAAGCTGAGATCTGGCCTGGCATTTCACCTTCGCCGGAAAGAAAGCGTTGGCATAAATGCCAGACGCGTCCGAGCTGAGCCCTTGAAAGGGTTCCTTTTCGGCTTTTGAGGATGAGCCCGGCGCACGTCGGGAAATGCTCATGGAGCTTCAGCTTTATACTTCATTTACATAAAAATTATGCAAGGAATCTATTACAGGAAGCAGAAATTCTCTCATAAACCCTTTACATTTTTATGTGTTTCCGGAGTGTTTATAATTCTATAAATACCTTGACTTATTCAAGGCATTTCATTCTGGATTGTATGCAAGGAATCTATTATAGGAAGCAGAAATTCTCCGATAAGCCTTTTTCATGTGTTTCTGGAGTGTCTATAATTCTATAAATACCATATCCTTGACTTATTATCAAGAAATTTTTTTGAGATTGTATGCAAGGAATCTATTATAGGAAGCAGAAATTCTCAGATAAGCTCTTTACATTTTTATGTGTTTCCGGAGTGTTTATAATTCTATAAATACTTTGACTTATTTTATCAAGAATTTTATTTCATATTGTATGAAAGGAATCTATTATAGGAAACAAAAATTCTCTGATAAGCCCTTTACATTCTTATGTGTGTTCTGGAGTGTTTATAATTCTATAAATACCATATCCTTGACTTATTTTATCAAGGAAATTTATTTGAGATTGTATGAAATGAATCTATTATAGGAAGCAGAAATTCTCTGACAAACCCTTTACATTTTTATGTGTTTCCGGAGTGTTTATAATTCTATAAATAACATATCCCTGACTTATTTTATCAAGGAAATTTATTTGAGGTTGTATGCAAAAAATCTATTATAAGAAGCAGAAATTCTCAGATAAGCTTTTTATATTTTTCTGTGGATTGGAATATATGGAGTGCTTATATTTCTATAAATATCATACCCTTGACTAATTATCAAAGCTTTTTTTTGAGATTGTGTTGGACTATTTAATTCCGGACAGCGCACTTTCTCTGCAATATTTTCAAAACAAAATTGCTTTATATTTTCCCCTGTGTGTGACAAATCTTCTGCTATGCTAATCCCGCTGACAGACTGAGGACAACTCGCCTTGTGCGAGTTTTAAACAATTTGTGCCAGCAAGGTCTAATGCAATTTCTGGCGGCATTGAGAGGGTGTTTGGCGGGTGTCATGGGCTGGCGCATAATTGCATTTCATTGCAAGTCCCGTTCCCGGCCTTCGGCAACTGGGGAGCTTGAGATGGAGCTCCAGCTCCATCCACCTCCCAGTCCTCGGGCACTTAATCAAATTGAGCGCTCGGGCAAATGTCAGTGAACCTTGAGAGGCGGGAGTGTTCGCCATGCAATTATTTGCCACAGTTGTCCGCACAGTTGGCATAAGGTTCAAGAACAGCAGCAGCTCGGCATGAACTTGGCGATTGTCAGGACATTCGCCTGCGCACCATAAAAAGGAAAGGAAAAGCGAAGGAAAAGCGAGGGAAAACCAACACGACAACATCACGTACCTAGTGCCCGGGGTGCCAGTCAGTTTGGTTTCGAAAATTGCATGCCCAGATGGGACTGCACCGGCAGATCCTCAGGTGCTCAGGCTCTGGCTCGAGATCTGGTCTGGTTTGGACTGGATGTCCGCTCTCCCACCCGGAGTGGTTGTGTCTGCGCTGAAATTTACATTTCCTGCCGCCGCTGGCGCAGACCATAAAGTAATTTGTTTAATTCCATTAGTGCGCCCGTCTACGTGCCTGGCATTAAAATACCGCACCAGGGGTGAGGCCTCCTCCTCCGCCGCCTCCGGACAGGGGTTCCTGAGTGGGTGGGAAGCGGTGGAGATTCACCACCACCCACTGACCGTGGACAGGGCGTGATCATGGGGCGCATTGAAAATTTGTGCCAATTAGAGGCGCCTTGTTTCTGGTCCCCGGGCTCCATGGGGCTTCGTCACATTGCCAGACGACTGCGGAGCTCTCTGTAAATCAAATGTTTTTGTTTTCTCGGCCACTTTTTTCTTTAAAGTGTGTGCCAGGAGGGAGCTACACACACAAAAAGTCTATGATTAGATTTGATTTTAGGTTGAAAAGCTTTTGCTCCTTGAAATATTTGGAAATAACTTATAACTTGTAAGTAACTTGTAAGTAACTTGTAACTTATGAACATGTTATTAATTTGGGTAACCCACGGGTTCGGTATTTTTCTCTACTTTAATATGTATATTGTTTGCTTTTTCTTTCAGTGCATGTATCGGCTGCGATGGCTTCGGGGTACATATACATCTAATGAATTTTTAATGCACTTTTCCTTGCACTTTCAATCGCGCTGTGTTTGCTCAGTTGTCAGGTTCGATTGATGTTACCCGGTGGCTGGAAGGCCTGGAGGTCTACCAGGCTACTGTTGGTGGCTAAGGACCAGGGGTTAAGGATTGCGGATTGCGGGTTGGGGGTTTCGGGTTAAGCGGGGCGGGAGCAGCTGGTGTCGCCGTGAAAGGGTTGTTGGGTAAGCCAAAGTGACACAATTGGAATGCTGGTGGACATGTCACAGGTGCTGCGGGATTAGCATTGAAAAATAACTCTGCTGTCAGCAGGGGAGAAGGGATAAACTTGCAGGAATTGATTGTATAAAAAGGATAACAAGAGGTCAGCGGAGGATGTAAGCCAATCAGCAGTAATGAATATAAATAACGAGCCGGTGAGGCAACTTATGACGCAGTTTTTCAAAAGGCTTTCCTTGATTCACAAACAAAGTTGTAACAAAGGATTATTGAATATGTTGAAATACCTATTTAAATAACAGATTCGCTAAGCGTTCATTAATAAAATAATAGTTTAATATAATCAAGAACCATTTATCTCATTTATTCCGAATAGAATTATAGCTCTTACTTCACCTGAATTGAAATTAGTCATAAAATTCGACGAATAAAATACTTAAGAAGAAAACCCCATTAATTTTTGTGTCATAACTCAAGTTCTACCTTAAACGAGTTAATACAATATAATTGATGACTAAATTTAAGTCTGGGGGAAGACAGCCAGCTATTTGTTTAGCGCGGAACGTGATCTATCCGAGCACTTTAATTAGGCATTCCCTGGCGACACATTAGCCAACATTATTCATGCCCGATGACTGAGCGAAATCAACGGCTCCGTTGGCCCGCATGAGTTATGGCCACTGACCCACCTCCCACTACTTTCACTTAACTTGGCTCAATTCGCGTGTCAGCTAATCGTAGGGAATTGTCGGTGTCTGCTCTCAAGGCCATTAGTCCACGTATGCACCTGCTAAATGTCTTCATTTCCGCATACGATGCGCTGGTTATATCATCCAAGCGGTCTAAATATATAGCTGGGTGGGATGTATACCCAGGTATAATATCAATAGTAATACGGGTACATGCAGGTGGCCGTACCCCTTTGGCTAAGCGAATGTATTTTCCTGGAAGTCTCGAGGCGAGCTTCTCTGCCTGTATGTGTGTTTGATAACTATAAAAGTGAATAAAACTGGGTGGAGTCCTGGCGGCACACAAGCACACATCACCTAGTGGACGTACCTTACACCTATATAGTTATATGGTTCACCTGCATTCTATTTCCTTTCGCTTTTCACGCCTTTCGCTCCTGTGGCTTGGCTATCGATTTTCCAGTTAAGCCGTCGCCATTTTTAATGGCTTTCATTACTTGCGCTTGTCTTGGCTTTTGCCTTAGCTTCTCCGCCTTCATCTCCTTCGTCTCGATTGCCCCTTTACCCATTTCCGTTTCCGCTTTTGTTATTCCTGCGTTGACTTTTGCTGCGTGAGTTGATTAAGAAGCGTCCGGCGAATAGAAGCTATCCTTCTCTCAAACGTCAGGTCGCGACTTTCACTCATCACCGAATTTAATTAGGCGGCCCATAATTCGTTATGAAATATGTCACGTCCGCTATGCACCCTCTAATGGAGTTCCAGGACCAAGCAAAAAGGCCGGACAAAGGCCAGTTAATAATGCATGCTGAGCCATTTGGCCGTTCGCCTGCGTTTGGCTGCCAGGAACGTAAAACTCAGACATTACGCATACGCCGCATGTAACGTTAAACCGCTAACGGGCCACAAAAGACCCGGCAGGACCTGAGCAGACATTGCTCTTTACTTCGACTGCTGAACTGAGGGAAAAATGTGGTTAGAATATAACCGAAGAAAATTTCTGATTAAGAAATCGTACCACATAAATTCTTGTTTGGATTATAGTTAAAATTATATTGTTTTTAGTGGAAATAGTTGTCAGTTAACCATTATAAAATGATGTATAATTTTTATATATTTTTTATTTGTCGAGATTTTAATATTTGTCAATCAGAAAAATTATATTCTTACTCTTGGAAATATGTTTGTATTTAAACAACTTCTTAACTTAGTTCTAAAATTTTAAATTTTAATTGTATAACATTTCGTAATACAAATACTTATAGTTTCAAAGATTTTTCAGGAAAAGAGCTAATATTTTCTCCCCCCGCACATGTGAGCTGCTAAGTGTAGCGATGTGCAAAACATTTCCGGCTAGAACCCACAGCCTAGAGCCAAGCCGCCCAGGCAAGCGTGGAGTACCGCCTCTGAAATCTGACTATAACACAGAGGGCATTCGTCATTAAATATTTACACTTTCATAAATGTGTGAGTGCATTCAGAGGTCCTTAAATATTTTATGCCCCGAACGCAACCGGTGACGGTGAAGGTGAAGGCCCCCGAACAAGATGGAGCTCACGAGTGGAAAAGCGGGCTCAAAAAGAGCCATACAAGCGTGAAAATCGCAGGGCAAGAGCCAACCAATGCAATGTTGGTCCGGGCGCGTGGAGGCTTTGGCTTTGCCCCTCGTCTCCCCTGAGCCGTATTTCATTTTGATATTTTTGGCTCATTAAAAGGCAGCCCCGAAAGAAAAGGCACGGGGCAGGGCTCAAAGAAGTTCAGAGTCGTAATTGTTGGGATGTGACAGTTTGACACAAAGCCAAGAGACTGAAAGCTCTTAATAGGAGCTGGGCTGCTGGCTTTGGGTTTTGGGTTTCGGCTTTTCGGGTATATATCTACATGTATATTGTGTACATTATAGTATGTCTGGTTAGCAGTCTGGGTTCTTGTTTACAAGTTCTTCTCCTTGGCTTGTCTGGCAAGTTAGTTCAAGTAGAAACAATATTTTAATGCAATTAAGGGGGAAAAACACACAACTTTTATGCCATTTAGTAAATGTATGAAATACCCTCGATATTAATCGAGTGATTAAGCAAAAATCACCCAATCGAAAGCCACATTAATTTAATTTGCCAATGGTAGTTTTATCACAGTTACAAATCAGGCATTTAATTGCTGAATTTCCACTGGGCCATTGTTTTTGCGGCTGATGTAATGGATAAATTTGCATATAGAAGGGCCCTTATAGGCCCACCAAATGCAACTGAAATTATTGTTTGGCCCGATGCTGGCTTATCACCTTCTCGGTTGGATAATTTGTCGTTTACAATGTGTTCATTCCAGCCACATTTAACGGCCCCAGTAATAGGCCAATAAAAGTGCAGGCGACAATTTTCGACTAATGTTAACCATAAAAGCGGGACGCCAAACACAAACAGAGCCTGGGAAACAAACAAATGAGCAGAGAAACGAGCGTATATTTTCTCAGGCGCTAATTAAAATATACAAGCCACAAAACAGCAGCAGCCACAATGCGTCAAATGTGGCGTATACGTAATGTACAATTAAGCACAAACAGACAGGCAGACACAGGGTGGCCACGAGCAAAGGACTATCTAGGGGTATCCCCCTTTTCTCAGTTCGTGCGTTCGCCTAATTGAATGTAAGCAGCAAGAAGAACAATAAAAAAAGTCCTGCTACACCGAACAAGAAAATTGAGATCAAACAGACGCCAAACTTAATTATATATTATTAGAATATTTTCTTCTTGCCTTTGCACCATTTATTAACACACGAAATATTATTTGCTAAAGGAAACCATCTTTAAGACTTAAATTTCGATAGAAAATGTTAAGGTACTTTTTTTTTCGTGTGTAACTGGCAACATTAGCGTATGCCTGCCCTTCCCTGGCCTTTTTTCCACCGCCTGGCTTTGCTGATCCCGGCAAATCATTCAAATTACTCACAAGACGCGGCTGCCACCAAATGGCGCCATAAAACTGCATTGTCCTTGTTTTTAGTTTGATGCCACAGCACGTAATGTTAATGTTTGCCTTTGGCTCACACAAAGCACACAGAGGAACTCACTAAAACTGCGCAGGAGGCAGTAAGTTAAATTAAAAATTCATGGCATCCGTGCTCACGCAGGTCGCTTTCATCTCATTGGCTCCTTGGGCTCCTTCTGCTCCTTTGGTAATCAAATCAGCGACAGCTTCGCGTGCAAAGGAATGCCACCGAATCCTGGAGAATAAATCTGCTTAAGCAGACTGTCTCCTTTCGGGGCATCCCAGCTCTGCGCGGGCCAGATCGGATTATCAGGTGTGCAAATTTCCACGGCGTGGTAATTGAACTCATTTAATTTGAGTTTGATGCAATTTATACCAGCAAAATGAGTATTAATGGGAGCATTAGCAGAGCCAGCAGAGAAACCAATTTGAAAAAAATATACATTATGTTTACTGGGTATTTAATTGTAAATAAAGCACACATTTTTTCAGAAGCCACTTTCCACAATTATAATTAGGCTTAATTCGTGGTATCTAATTCAATTAACTAATTGAAAAATAATATGATATATAATACTTTTATATACTATACTATTTTTTAAATTATTTAATTGAATTAGATACCACGAATTAAGCCTAATTATAATTATATTTAAGTTCAAAATCAAGTAACAAAATGTTGCCATTTATTATTAATCCACACTCATTAAACATGGTTGCACACTTTAATTAATTCACCTTGAACTATAGTCACTGAACTAATGGCATTAAACTAAAGTCACACCTAAAAACTACCGCGTTTATCATGGTTACTTAATGCGTCACTAATTTAATTTTAAACAAAGATAATTTTTTATTTCACGCCACAGCAACTAGCGGAAATTTTAGATTGAATTAAAGTTCCCTGGGCACAAAACTTCCGTCGTCCGTGCTGAATAATTTCGCCAAAGTTTCAGGGCGACAGGTAAAATGCAAATGTAGAAAGTTGCCAAAATAATAGGGGTAAAAGTGAAATTTACTCACTCAGTTATATTTTTTAAACACGCACTCAAAGTTTAGGTTTGCCTACCGCGAAGATCGAACTGTCGAGCGGCACTAATTGATCGTTTCTTAATTGGCAAGGTGTCCGCTGGTCGACCGATAACAGGTGCATTGATCGATATGCAGGGTGAGTGACGTTTATATGCAAATGACCCAACAAGTCGGCGGCAACTGATTCGAAACTTGGCCAGCGGGAACTTCAAAACTCTGGTCGCAGCGAGTGCAGCGCGTCGAAAGCCGAAACTGAAGCCGAAGCGAAGCCGAAACCGAAACCGAAAACCAGGCCGACTCGCATCGGATCGAGCCGAGCGGCAGCCGAGGTCCTGGAACGAGGACACTGCCACTGTCCTGCCACTGCTCCTGCTGGCCCCGTTGCCATATCGACGCCTCGGGACGAGTGGTCGGGAGTCGGGAGTCGGGAATCGGGGCCTCAGGCTCAAACCCAAACTCAAACTCGGACTCAGACTAAGATAGGGAGCTTGGTACTCGATGCCGCAGCTCGTCGCTTCGTCTGCCACGTTCAGAGTTCGTTGCGAAACTGTTTTCGTTCTGGCCACGTTTCTTGTGCGCCTCTTGGCCTGGCCAACTTCCTGCACACAGGTTCGAGTTGGAAGCTCCTGCCGCTGCTGGCCAAAATGGGTGGTAAACACAACATGAATGTCTCCGTCCATTGCTTTTTGGCAGTTTCCGCTCGAGTGATGTAAGTTTTCGACACTTGTTGTTTGTGTCTCTGCCCCGAAAGAGAAACTTTCGCCGACAAGCTGCAGCGTCTTCATGCTAATGAAAGCGGAAACTTGCAGCAGCAGCAGCAGGAAGCAGGAAGCTTCAAGGACCTTTGCTGGCGAAAACTTTTAAAATTATACGCCAACTTATTGGCTGCACATCTACTTCCTAGTATTGGAAATACTCGTGATAAGGCAAAGATGAAACACCCCTAGCACTGGTAAGACCTGACTCAGATAAAGGACTACGTGTTCCAGGATAGCCAGTGCCATTCAATGCCTCCGAGAGGTGTCGCCACACCTCCCCCAGTTCATCATTACACGTGGCCTGCTCCAAATGCCAAAGACTACCGCAACACAACACAACCCCCAGAAACAACGACCCACCCCTAGACTCCCTCAGCGGGCTGGGTTCGAAGCGAACCGGGCTCGATGTTGCAGCTAGGTTTCAGAGCTCGCAATGGAAACTTCCGCTGGTCGGGAGTATTTGGGTAGAAGTGGCGCAAGAGGCTGGTCATTAGGTTAGGCAACGCCGCCTTTAATTGGGTTTAAGGAGCGGGGAGTCCTGGAAGTGCAACTCGGTTTGTGGCACACAAACGACAACGACGACTATCGCATGACGGAGTTTAGGTCGGTCATTAGCATTGGGGTTTAAAAGCTCCTAAAAAGCGGGAGAGTTGAAAAGGTCAGTTGGCCACATTGGCAACAGCATCATCGTCAGCCAGGATCTCATAAAAGTCTCAATTTCAGGCTGCACTCCTCGTGTCCTCCGCCGACATAAAAGTGCCTTTTATCCCATCGAAATCGGGTCAAGCACCTTCATTGTGGAGATGCGGATATCGGGTTACCCAGCAGCCAGCGCCGTTAAGTTATTAACCTGCATTCGTTAGAGTTCGTCCTGAGCTCAAAATTCAGACATCAGCAACAGGAAACTCATTAGAATTGATAGATGAACTCAAGGAGAAGGGACTGAGTCCGATGACTAGGGGAAAACGGAAGGAAGCATGCCTGCTGGGAACTCAAAACCACGGAAGGTATTCCTTTTAACTGACGGCAGAGAATCTTCAAGTACAAGAGTTAAGGGAAAGCAACAAGCCCTTGGGATAGATTAAATATAAAATAACTAAAATGAGGACACCCACAAATAAAAAATAGAGAGAAGACAACACATAATGTTCGAATACCCTTACAGTAACTCAAGATGGAAGGAAGAGCAATTACCCTGATCAATAAACAAATAAACTAATAGGAACACCCTAAAGTCAAAGGAAGAATGGAAGGGAGAACTCCTCTCAATGAAACCTACTGTAACTCAAGATCAAAGGAAGATCATTACACTGATCAATGAACCCAGAGTCCCGTCGCCAATTCCGGATCCCGACATCAACGTCATCTCTGCTTCCGATCTGTCTGCCCAGGGATCTCTCGCCCGAGAAGGAGATGTTTTTTTACGCTTCCTGAAGCGTCAATTACACACCGAGTCTGCTGTATCTCCTGAGAGCAACAGATGTCCCTCTGCAAGATCAGTAACCATCTCGGGTTACCCCAGACAAGGATCCACTTTTTTCACAGATTTTTTCTTCTCTTCTCCCTCTTTCCTGCATACTTTCAGTACATTGTATGTTGTGTGCAATGCAATTGCAGGACAATGGTAATGCCATCAACAAGGATATCAGATGGAACTCCTTCCTCCCACTCCCGCTAGCCTCCTTAGATAACCAAGAATTATTGCTTCTTGCTGGAGCAAATGTCTCTCTTATTGTTGTTGATGCCGCTGGCGAAGCGCAAAATGCTATTTCCATGGAAATCATTTAAAATGCGGGAGTTTTCCGTTTCAATAAGAGACTATTGTCGCTGGCAATCAGAGACATCACCGAGAAAAAACCCGCTTAAAGAAGGAAGTTGTTGCCAATTGAAACCGAAGCAAAACATAAATAGCTTGTGAATTGGCCGAAGTCACAAGTGATTTGTATTCAGAGTGCGAGGTGCTTGCGTCTGAGACTTTAACACTCCAATAACAGCTTTAATTTATTCTTTACTTTGGATAAATAAATTGGGAAAAACAAAATAAAATCAACAACCTAATATGTTTACTGGCCAATCAATATACTGTTCATGGAGGCAGTTCTTTTTATATTTCATCTGGTTCAAAAAGGGGATTTGTTTTTATTCATATTGTATTATTAGGTATTAACAAAACCCCCCTGGGGCTTTTGGGGGTTATGGGCTGCGCCTTGGCTAAATAGGCAAGTGGGTAACGTCAGAAGCGGGCCGCGCACGCGCTCTTGGCCTTATTTGGCATGCGGAGCAGGGACTGCCGCATTATGCTTATTGGGGCTCCGAGTACCGGGTACCGAGCACCTGGGAGCATGTATCGGCCACCAGAGTATGTGACTAAGTCGCTGGACCTGGGCGTGCGAACCACTCCGCCTCATGATGGGCATTACAATCGCGCTCCGGTGGGTGCGCACTTTGGGCGTCGGCGGCGACGGCTGCGTGGCCGGATTGCCAATTCTTGGCTCTGTGACCAGATCCCGGGGGAGACCCTATTGCCAAAGTGGCCTACGTGATCCGCTGGACATCAACCATTTGCCGGAAGAGGAAGAGCTGGCTGCGCCATCCCACTGAGCCCTACGTTCAGGAAGTCCGCCCTGCTCGACGTCGTCGACCGGGTTCAGTGTCCGGTTTTTGTACTTGAAACCCAAATTACGCAGTTCCCGAAATAATAACGCCCAGCCTCCCTCCGCCTCAGCGGGTTGTTATTTTTGGGGTTGATGCGAAAGTACCGCTAGGCGGGCTCACTGCAAGTGCGCAAGTGGGCTGAATTATCCAGAGCTCCCCAAAACCCGCTTATGATGTCACCGGCGGCACGTCGATTCAGCGGGTTTTTTATTAACACCGAGAAAAAAGGGGTTCTTAAATAAATGCATTTTAAATACATTTTTTTTTATTTGTTATTTTATTTTATTATTTGACTCAATTGTAGGTATCTCTTCTTTTCATATTATAAAATTTTTGGCAATTTAAGCATTAAGTTGTGTTGATAGATGTACGTACTTAAGAATATTTGCATTCAAAAAGAAAACTAACACTATAGTATTCATTTAATTATTTATTTTTATTTATTATTAGTATTATATTATTATATATTATATATTCTTATTACCTTCTTGGTAAAAGTTAGATCCTGAATTTTTGATATCAGATATATTTTAAGCGAGTTCTTTAAACTTTTAAATATCTTCCACTTATTGAAAGAATTAAGATTTCAGAAAGCACTTATTCTTTAGGAACTTATTCAGTTCAGTGTATTTATTTTGCTTAAATATTCTGAAGTATCTGAAGTTCAACGCTGAGAGTTCAAGTGATCACGTCAAGAGCGATTGCATAAGAGCCAAAACTCGTCCGCTGATATGCCCCTTGACCGATTAGATACAGTCTCAGTTTGAATCAATCAGACTTACAATGATTTTGGACATGTGCCGAAAGGCTCGTAAATAATTAATTAACCGCAGACTTTGTTTTGATCAGTTTAATGATGCACTAGATACCTGTTGAAAGCAGACCAGTTTGTGCATCATCCATCAAATTTGTAACCTATAAGACATCGTATAATTTATGCAATTATTTCAGAACAATATTATTAATATATCCCAGAGCGAAATAGGACATAGCTGCCGGTGGAAATTTCCTCACAAAGAGAGTACAACTCGATTAAACGTAACGAAACCAGTTTACTTTAATTTATGCTCGTTTATCATCTCCGATCGGCATTTAAGAATCAATTAAGCCCCAAATTTATTGTGCGAATCACAATATTCCCGAGGAGACAATGACTGCGCGCTTCGACTGACATCACAGCGAATCTCTGACTTACTTCAGGCACTTACGCACTGAGTCGTTCTGGGGGGTTGAGAGCCTAAAAATAATGTGAGTATTACAGTTTCGGGAGCAGGTTCTACCTCTGCGTTCTTAAAATATCAAATCGATCAAGTGCGAGTGTCAAATACCTCCCAGAAACCAAACCCACTGAATACAAACCATTATTAAATATCATATTAATTTCAAAAGCTTTTATATATGTTTGGAGCGTATCATCTCAGTAATTGGACATATATTTACACTTATTCATCTGTATTATTCATAAAAGATTGTAATTACTACTTCGGTTCTGCATATTAACACTCTTTCGGAGGGTACTATAGGTGCGGCTATAATTTGGCCCTAAGGTTCTTGATCATTAATTGTAGAAGTTAACTGGAACTTATACTTTCCCCAGAAGGATATCCAGTTTAAATAACTTAATTGACTTAACATTTAATTATATAAATTCATTAAATTGCAATAAGAATGGCTTCGAAGAGTATAAGTCTAGTCTAGATTCCAGTGATCAGCGTAGCATTAATTCGTTCAGGGATTCTCCACAGTCGGTACCAGAAAACGTGAACTCCGGATGTGGCACAGCTACCGATATGCTTTTCCCGAGAAGCTGTCTCTTGTGGTGCCTTTTGCTGATCATCTGGCTGCTCCATGGCGAGGGAAAGATCTATCCGAGCGACATAAGGGTGGAGACTCCCAAGAGTCAACGAATTTGGGGCGGCATGGAGACGAACACTGGCGATAATTTCGGGGGCTGGCTGGTGCACATCCGGGAGAGCGATGGCACCTTCGCCTGCGGCGGAGCCTACTACGCCCCGCTGCTGGTGATCACCTCGGCCAACTGCATGTATCCGCACCGCTACAATCTGGCGGGGGCCACCGTGGAGGGCACCGCGATCTCGGATTGTGACGAGGATAACTTTGCCGAAATCGACACCATTAAGTTCCCCAAGGAGTTTGTCTACAAGAAGCTCCTCATGGACGTGGCCCTGGTGCGGCTTATGACGCCCATCCAGGGACGGCTCAATGAGTTCATCGAGCTCTGCAGCTCTGAGATAGCCGCCGGAACGCCCACCATGATATTTGGCTGGGGCTACGACGAGATACATGTGGAGTTGGCCACGGAGCCACCCCGCAATCAATCGGTCTCCGTCCTGGAGATCCAGTTGTGCCGCCGATGGTATGGCAAAAAATTGTTGCTATCAAGCAGCTCGTTTTGTGTGAAACCGCCCAAGAATTCCAAAGAGTGCATCTACGACGGCGGCAGTCCGATGGTATACAAGAACGAGCTCTGCGGCCTCGGGTCCGCCAGATCGTCGTGCCGGAATACCGCCAATCCGGGAGTCTACACCAAAATTAACAAGCAGGTGAGCAGCTTCATCAGGGAGACAGAGGAGGCCATCAACCGAGGCGACATTGCCAGGACCAAAGGAAACACTGTTGTTCCAGATACCAACCAGAAAATAAGGCCAAGGACAACCACAAGAGAATCACTTGAAGATATGGAGTGCTAGCTGTGATTTAAGGGAATCTTTAAGCCCCAAAATAGAAAGTGAAGAGGCCTTGAACTTATATGTGAACTATCTTAGTTATTTATCTTATGAAATATGAATTTTGTCGCCTTAAAAGTGTGAAATTAATTAGTACACGGCTACGGTTTCCCTGGATCCTGGTTGTTCCACCAACCCAGTCAGTATGCATATAAGTCCCTAAGGAACCAGTCCAGCTATGGATCTCCGCTGGGCAGCATTTTGGCTTCCTTTGATCCTTGCCCAGATCGCAGCAGGCAACTGGTGGAATTCCTCGGCTTCTAACCTGCATGTTGGGCAGCCGGTGCGGACAGTGGGCGTTGATGGCAATCATCTGACCAAGGGCGGACATGTGGGCTCCTGGCTGCTGAGGATCTTGAAGGGAAATGTCTTCGTCTGCGGGGCATCCTACATCAGTGAACTGTACGCTGTGACCTCGGCGAACTGCATGCATCCGTATCACTCGGATCTGAGCTCCCTCACCGTGGAATTCTTTACGCCGGACCCGCAACTGGATGACGACCCGGAGGAAGACGACCAGGAGCCCTCCTACGCCCTGGTGGTCTACGTTTACGTACCGCAGGAGTGGCGATGGCGCGACACCTACATGGACGTGGCCATCGTCAAGCTCAACAACCGCCTGCGTGGCAATCTCAATGACTTCGTGCGGCTCTGCAGCAAGCCCCTGTCCGCTCACGCCAGTCTGGAGGTGGTGGCCTGCAGCGCGGCTCCGCTCGAGGCGGCGCGAGCCGAATCGCTCACCGTCCTGGACAGGATGAACTGCGAGGAGGTGTACGGGAACTTTATCCTCCGCGAGACCGTCACCTGTGCCAAGGAGTTTACCCGCACCACAAATTGCATGTTCGAGCCGGGTTGCCCGGTAACCGCTAACGAGGAGCTCTGTGGGGTCGTGGCCTGGGGGCCGCCCACCTGCAAGAGGAAGTTGCCCGGCATCTTTACCGACCTCTACCAGGCCAGGCACTTTATCAAGAAGGTAATCGGTGGCAACAAGAGGAGCAGAACCCATAAGCGGAACCAGAATCAGCAAGAATTTGGCTGGCCCCAGTGGCGATCGGGATTCGGATGAGTTTACTACGTCGTTTTTTTTTATTTTTAAATCTTTAAAATATTCAAATAAATATTTTAACAACAATTTTGTTTAGTGGGTTATCTGACTGCTGCGTGTCGATAGCTGGTTGCTCTATAGCCTACACCTTTTGTCAGACATCAATAACATTGTTGTTTACTTACGTAGTTTCATTTATGTATGTCAAATGAGCGTCGGATAGTTACGTCAAATCGGAACGGTGGGAAACGAAACACGGAGGGGTTTTTATTGTTTATTTATTTCGTAAATAAGCAACTAAATCGAGTAAAATGAAGTACTTACGTGTTAAAAATTGAATCTACTAATGTTTTATTTTTAGTTTGGCAACTTTATGATGTGGTAAGAAGACCTCAAGTATGCGGATATTTGGGTCCTTAAATCGGCATTCTTATATCATAATTTTTGGAAAAATCAAACTTAAGAATATCCATAACTTGGCCAAAACAGCCTTAACTAGGCATGTAAGCTATTGTAAGGTCAAATGTATGATATATGTATGCCACCAGCGCTCCATGTAGAACTGTGGTTAGGTTTGGAAGCTTAAGTTTGCAGCTTTTCGATTTCATCGCCTGGGGTCGCCACTGCATAGGTAAAAACTATATATGATGGATATCGAGGTATACTGCCATGTAAAAAACATTTTTATTTTAAAAATTATAAATAACCATAACTAGGCCAAAACAGCCTCAATTTTAAATCGGAAAGCACTTCTATGCTAGTTTTTATTTGGTTAATTAATCTGCATTTCAAATTTAGGAATTATTAAAAATTAAATTTTTGCCAATTTTTGACAATTTTAATGATGTAACCCCTTATAAAATTTTGAAAAATCGGCCAAATTTTTTATCTCATTTTTTTCAAATATTTAATATTTAAATAATTAAGATTTTAACGGCGATTCGGAATATAAATGACATTTGGCTGTCATTCCATTTTTGGCCAAATTATGCTCTCCAGAAGACCTCAAGTATGCGGAGATTTAGGTCCTTAAATTGGCATTTTTATATCCTAATTTTTGAACAAATCAAACTTAAGAATAACCATAACTTGGCCCAAACAGCCTTGAAAACAGCGGATCGGAATATATATGGCATTTGGCTGTCATTCCATTTTTGGCCAAATTATGCTCTCCAGAAGACCTCAAGTATGCGGATATTTGGGTCCTTAAATTGGCATTTTTATATCCTAATTTTTGAACAAATCAAACTTAAGAATAACCATAACTTGGCCCAAACAGCCTTAAAAACAGCGGATCGGAATATATATGGCATTTGGCTATCATTCCATTTTTGGCCATAATATGCTCTCAAGAAGATGGCAAGTATGCGCATTTTTGTGTCAATTCACAATAGCTCATCGTTTCAGCCTAAAAGATGCCACGGTTTTTCAATAAGAGTACATAGCAAGCCCAAAAAAGAATGATTTAAAAGTATCCATTTTGTGGATTATAAAATGTAAACAAAGGTGGCTGCTGCTGCCAGAGAATTTATTTATTGGA
>VNKC01001624.1:0-42189 GCA_008042775.1 Drosophila pectinifera | reverse complement strand
CAAGCATATTACTTTTTTATTTAACTTGGACTGTAACTGCTAAACACGAAAACTTTTAAAGTAAAGATTAAAATTATCAATATATAAATAATATAAATAATATACATAATATAAATAATATAAATTCCTTTATAAAACCGAATCCGAATATACAATAACTACAAACGAAAAGGTATTTAAACAATGTCTTTTTAGTTATCGCTTAACCTTCAGTTTAACTATCGGTTCAATTGCTGATAAGTTGATATAGGTCGTTATATGATGTTTTGGCTTATAAGAGACGGGGCTAGTCAAGGCCTTCATGGCCTACAAAAAAACAGTAGCTAAGGTAATTCATTAGGTTTGTTAGTTTAAATATATATTTTTTTTCTTTTACGATTTGCCATCAAAACTTAAAACGTTTTCAGCACTCAAGTTAATCTGTGACTGAATCTGTTTATCTCTGGTTTATTGGCCTGTATATATATCGCCTTGAATGACTTGACACACTTGAGTTGATTTCGTTTCCCTCCTGAAAAAAATATAAAATAATAAGAGCAACAAACTGAAAAAACACAGCAACTTTGACAATGCAATTACAATGGGGCAATTATAGAGACTAGTATCTGAACAGTCTGCCTGTGTCCGTCTATCTGTTTGCGGGTAATTACATGTGTTTTCAGCTCAAATTATTATTGTGGCCTGTCGTTTTATATTTGTTGCTATTTTTTGGCTTCTTTCTCTTGCTTAATTATGTTCAGTAAGTAGCCGGGAAGTGGCCAAGCTAAACAGTCACAGAAAATATATAAATCTTTTAATTATTTAGGGATATCAACATACCCAAGGTCCTTGATCTTTGACCTCATAGCTTCACTTAATTAAACAAAACTCCACGGGTTACATATTGTTTCTACTGAAGTTCAAAGACCCAACAATAGCGAAAAAACACTAATTAAATCAACGGGGGGCTTCCATTTGTATGGTTTGCCATTAAAAAAAAAAAAGAATTGTCTAATACTAATTATGAAAATTAATTCCAGAGTCAGAATTCTTTGCTTAATACCTAAAAAATAGTAAGAAGTACATTATATTCTTAGCTCTTTGAATCTATTTACTAATTCGAATGTATTCGCTTGACTTTTGGCAAAAAGAATAGTCTCCTTGGCATTAACTTTTCATTGTTGTCCCCATTTTATTTGTTTTCCCAATGTGCGCCGCAGTTGTCGTTGTCGTTAATAAGTAATAGTACAAGTTGCACTTGTTTGTCTTTTTGCCCAAACTACTTGTCCGTAAAATATGTAAATGACAATAAGAACTTTTATTGGCTTCGAATACACCCACAACCACACCTGGGCATCATAATACCTTCTGGACTGGCCAAGTGTCGCAGTAAAACTATCTGAAAGATGGGAAATTGCCCTGAAGTCCCGGGATTTTTAATTTGATTTTCTACTTATACGTTTTTATTTTACTTACTGTTCTTTGCCTAAAGTTTTCACTTGAAAATTAAAATAAACCCAAAGAATATAAGAATTTGAATACATTAGTGACTGAAACCAAGCGGAGGGGGCGTTGAACGTTAAACCTTCTTTTTAACCTTTCCTTATTTAGCCTTAAGCTGTCTTAAAACTTTTATTTGTTTATTTTTTTTTCACTGGGGAGCTAATAAATGGCATTATATCATCATGGTGGCATAGTGCCGAATATTACGATCATTCCATATGTCCGGTTACAGTTAGTTAAGTGTTTTTTACTACCCAACTGAAAAAAGGCCCAAAAAGACAAAAAGCGAGCCGAAACAAAGCCAACCCTTTCCAGCTTTAATTACAAAGCATAAAAAATACAGTAAAACGCCGAAAACAGATCCAAATGTTGGACATTGACCGTCAAATTGCCAGACAGTCAGTCAGGCAGCCGAGAAGAAGTCCGAAAAGTGTAACACGCCTCGTCGCATTTTTTGGTTGACCGCCAACCTTCCAAAGTTCCCATTTTCCCTCTTTTCATTTCCATATATGAACCCCAAAAAGGTTTTTTTTTCGGGCTAACTAAGGGGTTAAGAGTGTGCTGGTGCCAAGAACTTTTAAGCCAGCTTTTGATGGCTCAGAGCACAGTTTATTTAGAGGTGAAGTGGCGGGCTTCCACAGAAATATCTGGTAGTTTAATATTATATACTATATATACTATAATATTATATACTATATATACTATAATGTAATATACTATTATATTATTTTACTATATTATTATATTCTATTTTATATACTATATATATATATATATAAATATAAATAAATATTTTATATAACTAAATATAGTTCATATATATTTATAGTCTTCAAATATATCGAGCTGTTAACTTCTCAAATTAATTAAAATATTTCCACCTCTTTTCTTTCAGATGATCGATCGATGTGTGATCAGTGATCAGTAGTGATCAGAGCCAGAATAAACCGTATTCTCAGTACTATGGTAACATCGATCGGTACGATGGCCCTCGTGCCGCAACCACATCGAAAATTTGCAATGCCTCTCAAGGTGTACATATAAATCCCCCAAAAAATATATATAGAGTATATAGATACCATAAATATACATATATAAATTATATATAGTGCTGGATATAGAGGGGAAAGGAAAGAGGGGGAGAAGAGGTGGAAGAAGTAGGAGTAGGAGCACCCCACCCACCGCCGCACAAATGAGGATGCCACCAACAGGTTGACCGCCTAAAACATTAAAAAAAAAAAGAAGAAAAAATAAAACAAAAACCAAAACTAACCGCACGACAAATAGGAAAAACAAAAACAACTGAAACCACAAAGGCAGCCACCGAAAGAGAGTACACAACAAACAACAACAACAAAAGATAGAGAGAGAGAAAATAAATAAATAAACTAGCAACAAAATGTTACAAAACTCGAACGCCGCCGCCGCAGCGCAGTCAGCAGCACAGGCCGCCTCTGCGGTGGCAACACCGGCCGCAGCGGTGGCAGCCGCAGCGGCAGCGGCGGCAGCAGCAGCAGCGGCCAACAACGCCGCCCTGGCCGCCTCCTCCATCCAACCGAAGCTCATCGCCATCCGCCGGCGAAACCAGGGATTCGGCTTCACGCTGCGCCACTTCATCGCTTATCCGCCGGAAGATGACTCTGCGGCATCGGCAACTGGATCTGCAGCGGCAGCGGCCAGCTGGCCACAGGTGAGCAAAAATTAATAGACGTTAGTAACCCCTACCTATGCTATAGGCCCATGTTGCCCTTAGCTATAGGACCAAACTCCCTTGTCACACTTACGGGTTATAATTGATTCTGGCTTAAATCTCAGTCGGTTTCTGCATAATTCTCAGTTTAAGTTAACCACCAGTTAAACTAACTGGAAAAACCCAATGGTTTCTTCATTAACCGGTATTATTAACCGCAAAAAGTGTGTCTTCTCCACCTACCTTTAATTTAATGCTACCTCTTGGATGAGTCACTTATTTCTCTGTTATATTTTGTACCTAAAATTGGCAAAATTTTGAACTTGAGAATTATAATTTCTTTATTGCACATTTTTATCAAGTGGCATTTCAAAAACCTTTCTAGGTTTTAATAATAGTTAATAACCTTAAACGTAATGCTATTTCACTGTCGCTCAATTAGGTGCAAGGGAAGTGAGAGGAGCGAGAGAGCTAGTTGGGGTCGCGAGAGCCAGAGACAGAGCTGAGCATGCGCGCCGGTCAAGCAATTAGTCATCGGACGGACGCTCTCTCTTTTGCTCTCTCCATCTCTCTGTATTGGGCCGAAGCCTCTGTCGCAGTCGGCGTCGCTGTTACGTGAGCGCTGCGCACGCGCGACTTATTCAAATTGGCGCTTTTGCTTTTTCTGCTTTCTTTTTGATATTTGCTTTTCATTTGTGCGACGCCGATACCCTGTACAAAAATTTAGATTTGGAGCATGATTAATATGCTGAAAGCTTTGGGAGAATTTCCTTTAAATTTTTTTTTGTATTTTTATTTATTTTTAAATGTTCCGCTCTTCAAATGATGAAAAATACAATGAAAATAAAAGATTAAGGTCCTAAAGCGTGTCTATTGTCTCTCCTCCACCCCCATTGTTTGTAGCTTCTCATTATTTATTCTGGTCCGGGCTAGATGTTGAGGGTCCCAGCGATCTCCTCTGAGATCTTGCCCTTGGCCATGTTTTCCACTGCCTTGCAAGTGGCCAGTAGGGCCTTGATGCCCAAGCATTCGGCCGCATGTATCAGGTCAGCTAGGGTCTCTGGATCGACATCGAGGAAGTCGGCGTCCCAGGAGCTAATATTGTCCTCCTCGCTGCCGTTGTCCTCCTCGGGCTCCGGGTCGTTCATGTGGTATTCTGCCCAAGTGAGTACCTTGCGCAAAGTCATCGAGCTAATGCTGTACAGTGGAAGGGCGTCCACTATCTCATAAAACTCCAGCAAACTCATGATATTGGTGCAGCACCTGATGATATCGCTGTCCACGTTAAAAATCTCGCCCTCCGCAGACTGCAGTCTGATGATCTTGGACATCTTTGCGATTTAATTAGATTGGTCTGAGTTTCTTAACGAAAAGCGTATGATTTTTAGGATATTTACGAAAATTAGAAAGAAATTTGGAAGTATTGCTTGCTGTTACTATATGTTTCAACAAAGCGAGTTGAAATGAGTGCTCAGATATATAGGAATGCCCATGAACCTTTTGGCGAAAATATCCCTGTATGTGTGATCAGTTTTTATTTATAGCTTTTTTTTGTTTTAATAATTCCACAATTTTAATATGCCTCGGTTAGGGTATCTGAATCTCTTTAGGTCTACCTTTCTCTTTCCGTTTTTATTTTTGCACTAATTTCTGTTTTGCTCACTTCACTTTTTGTATCCGTTTTATTTTTGTTGCTATTACAAACGCCGCTCTTACACTCTCTTTTCGCGCTCTCTCTTCTGACTCTCTCTTTTCCCCTCTCGAAGCCTAATCCAAGCTCCACTCTCCTTTGGAAACGTTGTTGCTACACAACTTACAGATGTGTTCAGACTATTAGCACTCATTCGCTTGCGTAAATTCGAAATATACTTTGTAATGATCAGAAATGTCGGGTATACATTTAAAGTAATTTAAACTTAAAATTTTAGCCATATATTTAATGTAGCAAAGATAAAATCAATATTACTGTATATATATAATACTGATCTTAGGATATTTTAACATCTTCGTATCTATTAATACAACCCCGACTGTGCATCCGACTCAAACTCACACAATTTCTTCTCTCTCTCCTCTCGTTTCGTTTGGATTGGCTTTTGCTTTGCTGTGTAGGAAGCCTCCAGTTTGGCTGGCAGCAGCAGCAGCAGCAGCGGCGGCGGCGGCGGCGCCGGCGGAATCACCGGTTTGGAGCCAATGTCTCCGACGTCGCTGACGTCGCTGCCGCCGTACCAAGTGAAAGCGATGGAGACCATTTTCATCAAAGAGGTGCAGGCGAACGGACCGGCCCACCTCGCCAACCTGCAGACGGGCGACCGCGTGCTGATGGTTAACAACCAGCCCATCGCTGGCATCGCCTACAGCACCATCGTCTCGATGATCAAGCAGACGTCGCCGGTCCTCACGCTGCACGTGGTGCCCAAGGAGTGCGATGTCCTGCAGATGGTACGTATAACGTTTAGAGCTACCTTACTAACTCGACCCAGCCCCAGCCCCAGCCTCGGCTCAGCCCAGTCCGGTCCAGTCTCAGAGCAGAGCAGCAACCCACTTGAAAAAGTCAGATCCAGTGCACAGGCAGAAAATCAGTGAACAGAGTGGATCATTAAATTCATAATAAATTAAATATTAAATTCATAAATTCATAGTAATTCAGAAATATATATATATACGGGAAAGTTGAAATAAGTGAATATTAAAATAAAGGAACTTAACAATCAAAATATCAACGAGACTGACATATTATATATTTATTTAAAAATATAATCATGAACAATAAGTGAATATAAAGTTAATCTTCTGCTTAAATCGCTGGAAAAATTTCAACTGAATTGTTTATTAAAATGAAATAATTGTGTGATTTAATGCATTAGTCAAAATAATAGTGAATCATCTCAACAAACAAAGAAAATATGTCATCACAAATCAAAATATATTCATATAAACATTAATTTTATCTTTGATATGTCTATAAACACAAGAAATAACCACAGATATAGCCACTGATTCATTAATTCGGTTAGAAGTGCCCATTAAAAACTAAATGAGACACTCTCGACTTGAACTCAGAGATCAAGTCAAAGAACTTGGCTGGAAACAGGTTAAAGTTGCTGTAAATTAATATAATAAATTAATATAATATATTTAAAGTTTTGTAGAGAGACCTTAAACTGTGAATATATAATCGAAAACTCTGTAGTGTTTAAATAGTTGATAGGTTGCTAAGAGGAATTTTATTTTTACTAAAAAAAAAAATATTACATTTATAAAAATAAACAGTTCTTGAAGATTTAGGGGCACAGCAACCGAAAAACCCTTTATATTTAGTGAAATTAACAATGATTACGTCAGCATATCGAGTTGATGATGATTAACCTCTGTGTATTTCTCACCGCGTCTCCTCTCATCTCTAACTGGCTTGTTTTCCCTCGTTTTACTCTGTTTGCGTTTCCCCAGCACTACACGAGCATTGCCCACACGCCGGAGTCGAACCGCCTGACCATGTCGACGCACTCGCCCTCGCCCTCGCTGCTGGCCAACGGCTCCCACAAAACCACATTTCCATCGGCAACATCGGTGGCAGCAGCAGCAGCAGTTGCTCCTTCGCAGCAGCAGCAGCAGCAGCAGCAACAGTTGATCTCATATCCCGCTGTTGCAGCCGTGGCAACATCATCGCCGGCAGGATCGCCGCATTCCAATCCCAATATCCAGACCCATCATGCCGCATCCTTGCACGGAGGCAGTCGATCGGGTAGCATAACCAGCACTGCCAGCGGCGGAGGAATCACCATCCTGAGTCACCAGTTCTACCCACTTCCTCAGCAACAGCAGCAGCAGCAGCAGCAGCAACAACAGCAACAGCAACAACAACAACATCGTCATCCGGCGCTGAGTGGCGGCAGTAGCAGCATCGATTTTGGGGACATGGCCCACGGACTGCGGCAACATCAGCAACATCTCTACCAGCAGCAACAGCAGCAGCAGCAACATCATCATCATCACCAGATGATCGCCACCGGCAGCGGCGGCTTCATGCGGTAAGTCAACAAACTAATTTTACTCACCTTGGCCGAAAGCAATTGACGTCACACGACGGCAATTACAACAGATTTTCACTGAGACAAGAGCTGTTTATAAAGCAAATCGGGGAAAATGGCAGACAATTTTATATATTTGTATATATCTGAAAGGAAAACTGGTATTGAAAAAAAGCAAAGATGCGTAAGAAGTGTTGATATATAATAAGTGTTTCAACTACCCGAAAATCCCAGAATAAATTCACATTTAATGCTTAGTATCATTATGTATATTCCTATCAAAAATTTATTTGCTTCAATCAACCAGATTTAATTTAAAAGGTAGATCGGGCATTCACACAAAAGTTTACATGCCGCCGGGCAATATTTCGTAGCCATCAAAGGAATTGGCCAAGGGTATGGCCATAGCGAAGAATCCGTAACTCTTGATCAGGGCCCACCAGAAGCGATCGTTGTAGAGGATCTTCAGGAAAGACCATGTCATATTCAGCAGACGGGACGGCTTCTTTGGCACTGCCATATAGCAAGATTTGCTAAAGGAAATTTGGAGTATTAGATATAGTCTTGGATTCCACATAACTTACCTGGTTCGATCAAGAAAAATAACAGTCAAAAGATACTTGTATTTATTTAAAGAAATTTCCGATTTGTTGTGCGTTCACTACTGATTTCTGAACTGGTCTGATTCCGATTCTGGTGAGATGATCCGAAATATAGCCAGTACTCACCAGGCCTACTATAGTCTATAGTCCGAAATGTGTTGTTCTATTACCGATAATTTATAACTTTATCTCAGGTAGCTTTTCTGTTTCCTTCACTACAAAAATTGTAGTTCGTAAACATATGCATTTTTAATTATTAATACGCCCCACTGTTGCAGTCTGTTGTGATTTATGATGGCAAAAGTTGAGAGGCGGCCACGTCTTCTTTCTCCCCGCCTCTGCCTCCGCCGAACTTGATGGGTCGTGTGTGTGTGTGTGTGTGTGTATGCATATTGCACATATTATTTCACTTTCATTGCCAGCAACAAAAAAAATACTTGAAAAAATAAGTGAAAACCTCAATAATCGAAATTGGAAACGAGAAATGCAGTGAGCAATGAGGGGAGGCGTTACCTACCCATGCTTTGGGAGGGGGACAAGAGAAAAACTGCAAATAAAAAACAGCAAAAATGAAAATTAAGCTAATGAACTACTAAATGACATTAACCAGGGGCATAATGAACGAAATGCGACTGTGAACATGCCGAATAATTAAAATCAATAAAAGGTTTTTCTGGTTATTCTGAAGACCCAATAGTACCTTTAATAGTAAAATATAAAACTGAAAGTGATCACACTGAAGCCACAAAAGATTAATGTACTGAGTGGATTACTAAATTCATAATAAATTAAATATTAAATTTATAAATTCATAATACTAGTACCATTAATAGTAAACTATAAAACTGAAGCCACAGAAGATGTATGTGCAGTGTAATTTGTATAAATTATATTAGAAACATTATAAAAACCTAAAAGTGGTCAATTTAAGTTACAAAACCTTTAAGGCCAGTTATGTAAGCTTAATATCATTACATCTTCCCAGTTTTAAGAGCAATATTTCTAGGAGTCATTCGGGAAACTCAACTTGTTTCACTTGGCTGGTTTTTCTTTAGTCACTTGTCACTGTCATTAATGTATATGGGAATAATGAAGCTAATGATGATGATGATAATAAGCGAATGCCATCACCGCTTTCCCCAGTTCCATCCCCATCACCCATCGCCCATCGCCCATTCTCGGTGACTATAGCTCTATAAAATATAGAACAGAACCACCAGACAAATATTGGTCGCCATTGTGGCTGCGTTGCGGCCTTTTCGGTGATTTCATTCCCAGCCTGCCGCCCCCGTCCCTGCCCCCCTCCACTATGCTCCACAGCCCATTTCTCCATACATTTGCGTTCTCATTTCGCAAATTCCCCATTTCCATTCCTTGTCTCATTTCATTTCATTCATCTCTCGTCTCTCGCTTATATATATTTTTCCATGCATATTTGTCATTGTTTTGTGTCTCTGTCTGTTCTGAATGAAAATTCGTTCCATCTTTATATATATATATGTATGGATTTCCATATTTTCCGACGCCCGATGTGCAAAAATTACTTATTATTTTAGTATTTCTATAAAAAGTGTATGTGACGCTAGCAATAATGAGTGGATTATAAAGAATAAAGTTCAAGTCAGCTTTCCCTCTGCTGCGAGAAACTATGAATCAAAAATATAGGCAAAGTATGCGGAAGCTTTGAGATTTAATAATTATTAACTATAGATGAGACAGAGATAACATTTGGTTTATTGATGATAGATAGATTCAAGTTTTGGGTTTATATATGCTACTTTTATATGGTAACTTTTCCAAGATAATTTCTGTTATGACATCAATTACCTATATATGTTGTACCACGATTTAAACCACTTTTCAAAAGAGTTCTGGGCTTTGTCTCTTTTATTTATGTATATATATATTTGACCCCATCAAACTCTCGCTCTATTATCTTTGTTTCTTTTTTTTCTATTTGTTTTATTTAATTGGAAAGTTTGTCACGTTTTCACTTAGTTGCATGTGCAATTTTTAAATTACGTGAGACTGAAGGCGAGAAGTTTGGTGAAAATCTAGAAGAAAGCTGTTTGTAAGGTAAATACTATTTTGTGGACACCAACTCATAACTTCAGCTTTATTGAATATTTGCTAATTTTACAATAGAACCCTAGCCTGATCAAACTCCTAAAAAAATAAATATGAGGCAGTATCTAGTAGCTCTCTCACGGACTTTCCTTTTTTAAACTGAAACCTTGCTAAAAGCTCTGCAGCCGCGAAGTGTTTGTCATCAGTATGTGCGTGTCCATGTAAATGATTGAGAATTATTTTAATATTCACAGCGCAATATCGAACATTTTTCAACACCATGCCCGCCCCCTCCCTTGCGGCTGTTTTTGCGACCGGCTGTCGCATTGCGTATACGCAGTGTGGTGGTTGCACATGAATAAATAAATCAATTATTATACAGTAACAAAAACGCCATTGACTAATCGAGAAAATAAGAAAAGCAAACTGCGATAAAAAAAAAATACAAAAGAAAAAATAAGTAAATACGAAAATACGCTCAAATAACCGCATAACCTTATACACACACACAGCGAGTGTAAATGGACACCTCCGCAACAACAATAACAATACATTTGTTGAACTGCAAACTTCTCCATTGTTAAATGATTACGATAAATTTAATTGAATTTTGTATAGCAGTGAGATGTGTGGCAAAAGCATGACGGGCCGGGGTGCCAAGAAAGAATTCCGAAAAAGAATGGGCAAGAAATAATGCCTTCAATTCTCGCAGACATCAAGTCGTCGTTTTGTCCTCCTCCGTCCCCCAGTTCCCCTCCACAGAAAAGCCAAGAGTCGAGAGGCCACAGAGAGAAATAACGAGCGAGAGATGTATATTTTCCGGGGGACTTGAGATTGAAATTGAGACGACTCAGATTGAGATTGGGCTGATCTCGCGGATCGCCGCGGCATTTTATGTAAATTATTGACTACTTCAGGCATTCCAGCCACGCCACTTAACTTGTATGCACTGCACGAAACGAGTTGGTATTCCAAAAAATTACAAATATTTATTAGTTTTTGTAGTTAATTCTTTTTATATTTATTTTGAAATAATTCAATGAATTTTCCAAATTGAGTTCCTAGGCAGGTAAAAAAAATAATGTTTTTGGAAGTATAACAAATCTTTTCGAATTGAAATTTCACATTAATTTACATACATATCTTCTGTCACAGCCATCCACATTGCAGCATATATTTCGCATTATCCTTTTGGTTATTTGTTTGCATACGCATTTTACACACTTGATTGATTGATTGATCGTCTGACTCATTGATTGATTGATGGCTGGCGAAAATATGTCATCGGAAATGCAAAACTCAATATTTGATGTGTGCCATAGCGTGCACTGTGGATGATATTAAATTTTTGTGATATATTATAATAATAATATAATTATATTCAGTACAGATACATACATTAATACAAGTAAATGTCAAATAATTAAAATATCGATATCATAATATATATATCGATGTTTTGTCATCACTAATTCCTTTTTTTTTATATAAAACTTATTATTTCTGACAGGATTTGTTTAAATTTGACCCACTGTGCCTTGTAAAAAATTTAACTACTCAACAATTACGTATACGCCCTGTGGATGGTTGGCGGTTGGGTGGACTGGTCGCCCCTCCCCCCTCGCCAGCCCGCTGTGAGCCACCCACTCGGTAAATAAGTAAACAAGGCAAGGTTAGTGGCAGGGTGGCGCGCAGGGAGGGTGAAGTGGGGTGGGTATATATTTGGTCAGTCGGTGACTGATAGTGATATACTGATTGCGAGTTGGAGTCTCTCTCTCTCTCCCTCAGTCCCTCAGTCCCTCTCCCACTCTCACTCCTCGCCCTCTCTGGCTTGCACCCATCCTGAGCCCACCACACCGTGGGCAGTTACCTCCCACCGCCCTCTTCCCACTTGCCCAGTGGCCGTCCCTCACTCCTTTTCTTTATTTATCTTTTTTGTTTTTTGGTTATAAAGTACAGTGTTAACTGGCCGGCGGGGACTAAGAATTGCAAGTATTAGAGGAAGAAATATAAATAATTGTTAATATCGACAATTTTAATTCAATAATAAATGTGACAATATTTGAAGCTTACAAAAAGTATAATTAATTATGTATTTCTACCAATAACAGTTCAAGCTCCTCAAAAGTATTTTATTAAAAAGGATTTATTATGAATTTTACTATTTATAATATTTCTAACTTGCAAATACTGTTTGTGGCTAAGAAAAGATCACTGTATTAACATAATGAAGAAGGGAATCGCTTTGGGACGGGGAGCATCGGTCGGTGGGTCGTCCGCCACTCGTTCACTGCCCACTCAATGGGTCTCTTTCAATTGCTGAGCTCTCTTTTAATACAAATTTCATACATGCACACACAAAGCCAATTTTGTTTTTCTTTTTTTCTGTGTTTTGTTGCGCCTTCTTTTTTTTTTGTATTTTTTTTTTTATTTTAGTTTAGTCGCATGGACTTGCCGTTGTACTTTAGTTTAGTTGACGATGGCGAGCGGTTCGCGCAGATTTCAGATTTTGTGATACGCGGAAAACGAAACTGCTTGTAATTTTAATTAATTTATTTATTAGCATTTTTTTGTGGATTAGTGCCTTGGTGATTTTTTTTTTTTATGATGGAACTCTACTTGTTTTGACAACAACACTGCCAGAAAAATGTATGCCCTACCCTTTGGTGGCGACAAAAAGCCGATTCGTGTCCATATGAAAATGATGCGTTTCGAGATCGATTCAAATATTGAAAGCAGGTTAATGTCTCATTTTTCTAATTCCCATTGTGCTGTTGTCCCTTAAAAATAAAATCTTGTACATATTGAATACTATTTTTGTTCCAGTGCTGGTTACTGTGTTGGCAGTTAAAACAAGAAACTACAATTTGCCAAGAACCTTGTCGAAAAAAAGAGAAGAAAAGTACTTACACAGTAAACATTAGATCAAAAGTTCAAGTGTTTTTTCAATGAAGACAAGATCAAAGCGCTGAAAGCGACTCCGAAGCAAAGACAACAACGAACGTGACTTGTCTAAAGGTTTCCCTGCGGCCTTGAAAAAGGTTCGAGTTCAGAAAACAGAAGAAACATCTCAGATATATAGTGGAGTATGTGTTCTGTCTTTCATTCTGTTATTAAAAGCATAGAGTTTTTTTAATTTTATAGTAGAATAAATAGTATTAATATCCATAAAAGAAAACGTTTACTATAAACAACTAGAACATTTATCCTTATAAACAAATGTGCTTAAAAATAAGTAAGTAACTGAAGAAATATCTTCAAAAGACTGGGACAAATTAAAGGAAAAAGAAAGGGGTTCGTATTTCCAAGAACTTTTTTATTTCTTTTTTAATGGGACAAAGAAATTGAGGAATTCGCGGCGGCGGTTGCTATTTCGACAGCGAAATGAGAAATCGCACACCGGAGAAAAAGGGAAGTGAGAGAGGGACTGAGTGTGTGTGTTTTGTGTTGACAGGTTCTCTCTTTCGCTCTTTCTCTCGCTCTCTCCCCCCTGTTGTGGCTTTTGTCGGTTATCAAATGTGTCAACAATTTTTTATTTATGACTTGTTAATTGCAAAGAGTCGCAAGAGTTGGCAAAACGCAAATCAGACAACAACAAAAAAAGGGAGAATAAAAAAAGATAAATAAATAAAAAATAATGCCACAATGGATAGCTCACAACGAGCAGACAATAAAAGCGCGAAATTCCACACAGAGAAAGGGAAGCGCGGAGTTCTCCAGAGGCAGAGACAGACAGAGAGAGAGAGAGAAAGCTTATAGATAACAGCATACAAATAGGCAGAGAACCCTCGATAAGCAGTCTTTACTATTTTAATTGCGTTGCAGTGAGGATTAACTGGGATTTCCTAGGACCCCTGTTCTTGATCACTGTTTAAAAATTCCCCATAACCTGGGTTCCCTGTACTGTTCATATGTGTGATCGGGTATTTGTGCTGTTTATCGATACGACTAATTCGCCTGCCGCCTTTTATCGATATGCACCAACCAACCAACCCATATGTATGTATGTGTGTATTTATAGGACATTTGTGTGTTACGGCGGCTATGAGGGTGCCAGGGGCTTCGGGGAGGATGTGGATGTGAATGTGGTGAATCAAATCGAATTGAATTGTATGCGAGTCACTTGTGCCACCGCTTTGATGGATCATAACCACATATACCGAGAGAAATTAGTGACGACTTTGTAAATAGCATAGAAGTTACCACCAAAGTGAGCTAGTATTTAATATTAATTTCATTTGTGGGTTTATAAAATAGCAATCCTTATAGAAAGTCTTTGTGTTATTTTTCTGTTCATTTTATTTCCTTTTTTCTAAGTAACATAGTCTCTATATATTGAAATTATAAAACTTAATGGGAAATCAATGATATTTGGTATAATTTTGTTCAGTGGAGTCATTTTAATACATATATATCGAATATTATATTCAAAGCTTATGCATAGATAATAATGCCATCGCACACCAACAATCACACATTTATTTGCGGGGGGGTTACGCCTTTCTGATGCAGGCAATTTTACCGTTGGTACCTGCTCTTTGCTGCTGCTTTTTTGCCCCTCACTGCACAGTGGTTGCAGCTTTGGCGTTTTTTTCTTATTAATAATATAGCTTTCCCTTCAAGATGAAGTATACTAATATATATTATTATATATACTAATATATATTATTATATATTCTAATATATATTATTATATATTCTAATATTTATTATTATATATACTAATATATATTATTATATATACTCTTATATATATTATATATACTTCTATAAAAATCTGGAGATTTAAGTTACTTAAAGAAAAGGTCTAATACCTATTTTCCATTTTCCTAAAAATGTTTTTTTAATTCTTTTCCTTTTAAGAACAGTAATCTTCCAAAAATCCTTTAAATATCGTTCTTAATATAGCAAGCTCAATAAAGCAATTTTCGAACCAGGCCCACTGTGCGCGCTGGAAGCTAGGCAATGGAAATCCGCCACGAATACGTGTGTGAGTGCGAGCGCGTATTTGGAGGCGCGACAGGGAAGGAGCGATATTCTTTTATTCTGCGACCTGTGAAATATGATCCTGTGGCAGAAGGGGAGCGTGATATGTGAGAGGGAAAGGGGAGAGGGCCATCTATTCATTACCTTTTGACCTTGACAGTCTGCCGGGGTATTTTGAGCCTCGAGTGTGGGAAAGGCTTTTAAAAGCGAATTGAATTAAATAACCTGGCTCACACACAACTCACACACTATCTCTGGACTATTTTTAGCTTTGAACTTTTATTTAACACCCGGGAGTCGGTAGTCGGAAGGCGGGAGACGGGAGGCGGGATCTCGGGATAAAGGGATCTCTAGATGGCCAGCAGGAAGCGAAGGGAGGAGGTATAGTTAAACTAATTTGCCATTTCTAGTGGCACCGCAGCAGCAGCAGCAGCAGCAGCCAGGCAACCCACGAGGCAAGAACTTGATAGGCAAATGCCTCCTCTTTGTGCCACACGGAATTCAATTATTCGGGCTGCTCTGCTCTCTGCCACTTAAACTACGGCCCAAATCTAATTTGTATTGGCCTTCTGCTCAGTGTTACTGAGTGCACACTCGTGTCCTGGCTCCGGAGCCGATGATGGCCGTGGATGTCTACCATGGTAGAGGTCGGCGGCAAGAAAATTCCCCCAAGCCGGTCAATAATTTGGCATTTTCCGCATATCACATGAGGCTTTTAGCCGTGAACTTATCAACTTCATATTCCCTGTCAATTAGGGAATGTCACAGTGCACAGGACTCTGACAATGTGTGTGGGCTTTCCTGCTGCAAAATTTCATTGCAAATTCCATTCGCGGTCAATGTCATGGCCATGGTGTGTTTCGGCTTGAAAGTGACGCTTATTTGTGAATTTCATTAATATTTACTGCCTAAATCTGCAGCAAATTCCCACTATAAGTATTTTTATATATTTTGCTAGCTCTTTATATTCATTTCTGTTTGATTTAATAAATTTCACATATTTATTTAAGGGTTTTATGGTAAATAATAGAGGTATTTCTATAGTAGCTATACTTTTTTGTACTTTTCCCAGTTAGGTAAAATTATTCAAAGCCATAAAACATGAATTAGTTATAGATTTCCATATCAAAAAGTAAATTAAAGCATTTAGCAAGACAAGGAAATTATTTGACAATGAAATAAATTAAATAGGATTTAATAAATAATAGTTGAGTTTAAGAAATCAAATTCTTACTTATAAATAGGGTACACATTTAGTATTTAGCCTGGTTTATGGCTTGACACTATTTCGTAGCTCTGCAGAATTCAGAAAGTTATAACATTTGTTTTCTTTTACCCAGTTTTCCCTTCCACAAATGAGTATGCTAAATGCATTGTTTGGTCTCCGCCAGGCAGTCAGTCGTCAAACAGTCATGGTCGGGTTGATAATGACACAGGAATTCATGTTTTTCACACAACACTTTGTGGCTGGGAATGACAATAACAAATGTGTTGTAAAAACAAGAGGGGACAATAAGTTCAGCAGCTGGCTTACTAAGCTTTCAAGTTAATAAATGACGAAATAGTGAAACACTCTAGTTGGATATTATAATAATAATTGTATATAAAATGGATATTTCATTAACTTTTTGGTGATTTGTTTAGTTGAATTTGTAAACAGAAGTTTGCTTATGATATTCTCTTCGAAATCAAAAGAAATAATAAATAAGTAAATAAAAATTCAAGCATTCTTCAGATGCAGTTTCAGTTTGCAGTGAAAATCCCTTGTTACCTTTATTAGTTTTATATATTATTTGATGGGAAAACACACTTGAATCAAAAACTTGTTAATATGACTGTTAAATACTCAAAGGCATCTTGCCTTGGAAATATACAAACGGAAATGAAAATCTAATTTAATTAGAGAACATTTTCACTGAGAAAAATGGAGCTTATAGATAATGAAAATTAAATGAAATTTGATTTTGAAATAGCACATATAAATTATATTTTATATATGGCCAACGGAATCCGGAATTTGGCAATGCCCAAAGGCACAAAAGCGAAGGGGGCAGTGGCTATGGGACTGGGAAACGTGATCTGCGTACGCGATCGCGAATATTGCGCATGCGCCCCGTATGACGACAGCAGCACTGAGTAAGTGAGTGAGTGAGTGAGTGAGTGACTGATGAAGGCACGTGCCACCGCAGCGGACCAGCAGACGGGCCAACAGAGATACAGACATTGAGCGTACTGTATTTGGTCGATTGCCAATTTGGATATTCGACCGATTCGATTGACAAATATGATTTTGCATTGCTAAAAAAAAGAAACCAATAAGACGCTGGTTCAATGCTACTAAAAATGCAGTACTTTCGTATTTATTATAAAAAATACAAATAGAAAGGGATATGCATTCATTAAATAAAGTTATATATATTCATTAAATATAGTAATAACAACCAAACAGAAAGCAAAGATAACTACATTTTTAGTGGCATTTTAGCATTGTTTTTGCCAAAATAAATAGTTTTACAGTCTAATTTTATCAGGAACAAACATTATTTGTATTAAAACATTTAGGAAACATATAATATTCAACTGAAAAGACACCAAATATTCTTATTTCATTTACATAGTCAATTAAAATAAATATACATTACAATAACCAAGTATAATCTATATTTATATGTTGTTTACAACAAATATTTTAATTAACTTTTAATATTTTATGTTTATATTTAATTTGCAGTGCCAATCAGCCGCCAAATTTAACAGTATTATCGGCCAACTCGGCATCGGCCACGAACACACCCACGCCCACACCCACCGCCCGTCAGCCCAAGTCGTCGATGGCCCTAAGTCAAGCTCTATATGCCGGAACCGGCTCTGGGCCAGTTTCCGGGGGCAGCGAGAACAGCGACCCTGCGACCTTTCGCCTGCGGGAGTCCATCAAGCAGAAGGAGGAGTTCCTCAAGTCACCGGGGCCGGCATCTCTATCCTCCAATGGCAATGCGTCGCAGTCGTCGCCGGCACAGCAGCAGCAGCATCATCTGCAGCAGCACCAGCAGCACTTCTTCCCCTCGCACACGCCGCCCGGTGGTGTCCAGGTGGTGGCTCCACCGCCACGCAATCGCCACCAAGCGCTACTCAAGCAACAGCAACAGCAGCAGCAGCAACATCAGCAGGTTGTCCTCGGCTATGACATGTACTATGCCGGCGGCAAGCTGGTGCAGCGATCATCGACGGCTCCGGGCAGCGTGACCCATCACCACCAGCAGATGCACCACCAGCAGATGCAGCAGCAGGAGCAGCATCATCACCATTTGCAGCAGCAACACCAGCAGATCCAGCAGCAGCAACACCGCCAGGTGATGATCAATAACAATGCCAAGTACGCCAAGGATCTCGACTACTTTGAAACGCTTCAGGAGACGGGAGTCACCAATAAGGTGTAAGTATATCTGTACATAAGGAATACAAATGAAATAGGGAACTGCTCTCATATTATTTCAATATTTATAATCATGAGGGTATAGGTAGTTCCTAAGATTCTCCAAAAGCAGTTCAAACTAATTACTGACCTCGATTTGTTACAGATTCGAGCGCAAATTGGTGTCGCACATGTCCAAGGGATTCGATCCCTTCAAGCCGCTATCCATAAACACCAGCGCCTTGGAGTCCTCCGCTAGCACGTCGAGCACCAACACCTCCACGACCTCGACCACTGTGAAGAAACAGAGTGCAGTCCTGTACGAGTCCCTGCAGCAGCATCCACTAGCCAAGTACCAGGGCAGCCAGTACCAGGGCAGCCAGCAGACGACGGTGGATGGACAGAGCAGCAGCAGTCGGATGGAGCTGCACAAGGCGACGCTAGCGAATGCCACCATTGATCCTGTTCCACCACCCAGTAGTAGTAAGTTGGCTTGGGGATCTGAATCACATAGAAATGTTCAAATTCTAAAATTCCGTATTTCTCTTTGGTGCAGAGTTTGTTTCGCTGCCGGAGAAGACGGTGGGTTCCGTTGCCACATTGGCGGATATAGCCGAGAGCAGTGGTAGGTCTTTTTTTTTGGGGTTTATCTTATCCTAGCACACATATTTTATACATCGGCTTTGTTTTTATTTTGCACGAAAATATAGACTTTTACAAAGAGCCTTTCAAGAGCGAATGCTCATCGGAATCGCTCTCTATTATTGTTATTGAAAGAGCGTAAAGAGCAAGGTTTAGCTGAGAATATTTAAAAGTAAAGGGAGTTTAGAGAGAGAGTTTTAGAGTCGAGAGAGAGAGAGTTGTAGAATCGCTCTCCCATAAGTTATTACTGAAAGTCACAAAGTTTAGCTGAGAATATGCAACCGAAGAGACAAATAGAGAGGATAATACTGATTTATATCATATATTTACCATTGCAACTAAGAACTGTCTCTAGTTGTCTCTCTAGTCTCAACCTTTCCACTTACAATTTCCCATCATTTTATTTATAGAGTAATTGGGGAAAATATCAAATTATATCGTTGAAATCACCAAATTGTAGCGAGCAATCTCTCCTTAAAAATGCATGAAACCAGTGCAGTGCAGTAGCTAGAAGCCGTTTCCCTCTGCCCAAAGTATAATTGTTATCAGACACGCAGTATAATTTCTTTATTTTTAAGGATTAAGTGAGGATTATTTACCAGACTTAGCCAGACATGAGAAAGGGAACGTACGGAAAGGGCTGTTGCAGCCCCAAATGTGAAATATTTTTCGCACATTCTTTATTTAACGGATGTTATAAATACACATTTGATTAGCGCACTATTGAATATTTCATAACGCTGCGAAGCCACAATATAAGCCACTAAGTCACTAAGCCACATCCGTTCTTTCGTTATTCCTGCAGCGGCGGCCATTGTGGACAGTAGCAGTAACGCAACAAACATTGTGGTCCGACGCTACAAGCCATTAACCTCCAGCTCCTTTGATGAAGGCAAACCGATGCGTCGGATCTCCTACTTGCGGGCCACCAACAACGAGGCCGACTTTAATGCCGAGGCAGCGGCAGCTGCTGGCGGGGATTCTGCAGCTGCATTGGCAGCATCAGCTCCAGTATCAGTGGCAGCACCACAACCAGGTCCATCCGTCGCATCCGCAGCATTGACAACACCTGGAGTTGCAGTCGCAATTGCATCCACATCCTCAAGCGCACCCATGCCCATTTCAATTCCCATTCCGGTGGCTGCCGTCGTAGAGCCGCAAAAAACGAAATCCCTGGTTGAGGAGCATCCGGATCCCACCTACGATGTGATCGGCGGCACTGGCGGTGGCCATGAGTTCATTGAGACGCCCAATGGCCTGGAGGATGTGCGTCTGTCGGCCCACGGCAGTCGCAGGGCCTCCATGAGCAGTGACATGCGAAGCAGGTGAGTCGACAACGCTTGATTTCCTATTTTAGTAATGCATTCTGTGAAATTTTTGTCCTTTTAAGTATATGCTCTGATTTGCCATTAATTACCTCTATTAATTTATATTTTAAAGCATTCACATTGATGCCGAGCTAAATGGCAAGTATGTGCCCAACGAACTGGAGGCCTTCGAAACGGAGATCGAGATCAAGTCCTCCTGCATCAACGGCAAGGTATGAATACCTAATAAACTTGATAAGCCTGCCAGTTTCTGTATAAATCACTTTCAGCGCATGTCCGAATACCGATCGTGGCGTCAAGTGAAGCTGGAAATAAAGGGCGACCTGCTGCGCATCTACTCAGGCCGCCATGCCAAATCGGAGCACAATGTAAGTATGCTAAAAAATCCTATAAAATATGAAGCTAACTAAATAAATTGCTTGGTTTGAATCTCAGGTGATAGAACTTGATATTAGAAACTTTAAGTTCTTCGACGAGTCGCTGGACAAGAAGAAGTACTTGATTCGCATGCAGTCGAAGCCATCGCCCAGTGGTGCCCATCTCGCCACTCTGGGCAACGAGTTGAACCTTGACGAGAATCACGACAAGCAGCTGCTCACCTCCTCGGGCAGCAGCAGTGCAAATGAACCCACAGCCGCGGCCTCGGCCTCAGCCTCTGCTCTGTCCACCTCCACCTCATCGTCCACCTGCAGCAGTGGTCCCTACACTGAAATCCTGTTCAAGACAAAGAGCAGCAACGAGATGAAGCGTCTGTTTGGGCTGCTCCAGTGGAAGGATAGCCTAAATTACGATGATAATGTGAGTTTCCACTCGAATGGCAAGAAATGACATACTAAATTCCAGATATTCTCTCCACAGGAACCCCAACAACTACAGGGAAAGCAAGTGGCGGAGCCACAGAAAACCGCGGCCACCTCCAGCAGCTACCTGGACGATGTCCAGTCCGGTGGAGCAGCTGGGCCAGCAGCAGCAGCAGATAGCTCACCGTTGAGCGCCCATTCAGCGGGCGGTGGCATTGCCGAGGCAACTGGCGGAGGCCATCATCATCATGTTTCGGCCCTGCCAGCGGCGGCGGCTATTGTGGCGGCCACCAGCGACTCTATATCACCGGTGATGAAGGCCAGGAAGTCCTCATCGCACAAGCATATACCCGATAAGGATTTGGGCTCGCCGAAGTCCAAGAACTGGAAGGACTTACTCTTCCGCCGCGGCGGTGGCAGTGGCAGCGGTGGCGTTTCCCATCACCACGACCTGGCATCGCCATCCTCTGGCTGTTCGGCCAAGCAAACGGGTTCTATTGGCGTTCCCCTGCGCAGTTGTCCCATGTCGAAGCTGAATCCGTACGTACCGCACTTGGTGGAAGTTTGCACGAATATTGTGGAGACCAAGGGCCTGAGTGTCGTCGGTATCTATCGTATTCCCGGCAACAAGGCTGCCATCTCGGAACTCTCCGAGCTGGTCAACACCAAGGACTTTCTCTTCGAGAGCTGTACGACGGATGTGCGCTGGGAGGATGTGAATGTGGTGAGCAGCCTGCTAAAGCTGTTCATACGCAGTTTGCCGGACGCTTTAATGCCGGCCAGCTACTACATTAACTTCATCGAGGCGGACAAGAAGGTGGGACTGGAGAGGATCGTCCTGCTGCGCGAGATTGTTGAGTCGCTGCCCAGGCATCCCTACGAGACGATGAAGCATCTGATTAGGCATCTGTGTCGGGTCAGCGATAACTGTGAGGTGAATCGCATGGAGCCCAAGAACCTGGCCATTATTTTCGGGCCCTCGATCATTAGGACGCCGAATGACACGCTGGAAACGGCGGTCAAGGATATGAAGCACCAGTGTCGCATCGTTGAGCTGCTGGTCACTCAGGTAAGGGTACAAATAGAGTTCATTGAGTAGATTCCCATATAAAACCCACTTTCTCTTCCTTTGCAGTACGACTATTTCTTTGAGGGCGGCAGTCTGCCGGACTTGGCAGAGGTAAGTGGCGCTTGCGCCGCCGTGAGCGCTGCCCAGCCGCAGCAGCAGACGCAGGAGGACCAGACAAGCATGCTGCTGCACAACCTGTCAAAGATCGAACGGATCACGGAGCGGGAGACGACGCGCACGTCGCGCTTCATGCCACAGTTGCGACGCAAGACCCATGGCAAGCGAAGTGTCGTTAACTCGGACACGTACTCTGGCGAGAGTGTTCTGGTAAGCGGGAGTAGCTGCTCCACCACCAACACCAACAACACCACCACCACCACCACAACCATCACCACCACCCACAACACCATCAGTAGTAGTAGCACCAACACCATCACCACCACCATCAGCACTAGCACCATCCAGCAGCGGCGACGGGCACAGCGCAAGGCTGTGCAGAGCATTTGCGACCAGGCTCTAATCCTGCTCCTGCCCACACCCGTTTCCTCCATCTCTCTTCCCTTTCAGTCGCTGGACTACACCAAGGTGTCCGCCTCGGCCTCGGCATCGGCCAGCAGCACAGCCAGCACATCGAGCAGCTCGACGCTGCACAGCGGCAAGGCATCCGGATCCTCCTCGACCAGTTCTACCACCAAGTTCAGCTCATCGTCGTCCTCCACCTCCTCTACGACGGCGGCAGTGGCCATATCGTCCTCGATTTCGGCCACCTCAGCGAAGCTGCTCCAGAGTGCGAACATGAAGAAGCGCAGCACGGGCGGATTCCTTGGATCGCGATCCTCACAGACGCAGACCCGCAAGGCCAGCCTGGATGAGAAGGACTCGGGCAGTGTGGACTCCGGCGGCAGCTTGGGTCTGAATCTGAATCTGGTCAAGGAGCAGCAGCGCAGCAGCGTGGATATATCGATACTGCTAACGGATGACGATTCCAGCAGCAGGCTCAGCGACACGGGTAAGCTATCAGTTCCCCTTGATCCCTGACCCTCGAGCAAATCAAGAGTTCTACAGATTCCTAATCTATTCTACTCACTTCACCCTTCCCTCTAGGATCCATGTCGCTGACCACCATCACGGACACGCTGGACAGCAAGCTGCGAAACTTGCGCAGCGGCTCCGAGTCGAACGATGAGAACGGATCTAACCGCGACTTCCCCAAGAATCGCCGCCATACCCTGGGCCAGCCACTGCACATGCACTCCGAGAACATTCCCTATGCGGACGAGTCGCCGGAACGCCTGTTCCATCAGTTCTGCAATCCCCTGGACGCTGCTCCCCTGTCCCTCCATCTGAGTCGCTCCTGCACGGCCACAAATACAATTGGCAACGTTGACGACGAGGAGAAGTTATCGAAGCCATCATCGAAGCAGTCGGGTATGCCAGTGCTGCCGCTGCCACCGAGTTTGCTGAAGGCCGCCGCCCACAAGCTGCAGCACTCGGCCACGGTACCCATACATCAGGGCAGCTCCACGGCGCCCACTAGCGGAGCAGCCACGCCCACGGGCAGCACGCCCACAGGCAGCGGCGGAGCCATACCTACACGCAGCTCCTCGAGCAGTGTCACCACGCTAACCAAGGGTATACATCCCCGATTTGGCAACAACTATCTGAGCTACGAGCGAGGCAATGCTGGAGCTGCGGGAGCAGCTGGAATGTCTGGGGCAGGAGGAGCATCTAGTAGCGCCGGCGGTGCTGCCTCCGAGGACGATTCCGAGGGCTCCACCACGAGCGATCCCAAGGAGAAGCTGATGCTGGGCGAACGTCCCTCTCCGTCGTTTTTTCTCGAGCGCTACAATAAAAAGAGACGCGACCATCGGTTATTTCGGAGCGCCAGCTTCAACTGCCGGAACTACTCCACCCGGCACATGACCTCACAGACCGCTCCCGGCGGATCGGGCGGCGTAGCTGGCGCAGCAGCGATAGCCGTGGGCGTCTCCTGTTGCCAGGCACTGAATGCCACCGGCACCGGGCTGACCAAGGACGAGAAGACTGACATGAATCTGACCAAAAAGCGCCAGATCCAGAACAAGCAGAATCGTTCGATTAAGCGACGGCACACGGTCGGCGGGCCCCATGACTATTCCGCCAGCAACGGCAGCTGCTCGAACCACGCCCATGTCCACTCCCATTCACACGGCCATGGCCACGGACACGGCGGTCACGATCTGGCGGCCATCAACTACAATCACCACAATCGCCATCATCAGCAGCAGCTCCTCAAGCTGAACACCGTCTCGTCCTCGTCCTCGTCCGGTGGCGGCACTAGCGCCAGCGGCGCGGCAGCGGCGGAGACCACGACCACAACCACCACGACGACAACAATGGTGCTGCGACGCCTGGGTGCTGGTGGCCAGTCGGCGGGAGCTGAAGCTGGCTCTGGTTCCGGCTCGGGTTCGGGTTCGGGCTCGGCATCAAGCAATAACAATAACTCGCCGCAGAGCGACGGCAGCAATGGCAACGGAGGAGGAGGAGCCTTAGCCGCAGGGGGATCAGCACCGAATGCAGCATCGCCTGGAACGCCGGGCAACAACAGCAACAGCGGCAGCAACAGCGGCAGCAACAGCAGCAGCAACAGCACCACGCCAGCCGGAGCGGGAGATCAGGTGCTGGAAGTGGGCATTCGCATCAAGAACATCAACAGGGGACGCTTCTAAAAGCTAACTCCGAGCTCAAGATGGATAAGCTGAGTCTAAGCAGCTAGCACGAGTTCGGACTTAAAGCAGTAACTAACTAAACTAATTCAAAACCTGAAGAGTGGAGCTGAGAATGCTTAAGAAACTCAAACAGCAAAGGCTCTACAACGCGTATCTAAAATGAGCTACCAGAAATATGTACAATGGCTAAATATTCGGTTAAAAAAAGCAGTATTTCACAGAAACAAAAACCAGAACAGTTGAAAAATGTTTACATGAGTTGCTACACAGAAAACAATTCCTCAAATCGTAAAGGCGAAAGAGAGAGTAGTTTATGGAAGGATTTCAGTTAGATTCTGGCTTAAGGTCTATGAAATGTATTCACCAAACACCCAAAACTGATTTTAGGCCGCCAGAACTCTGCTTAAAGTCTTCCAAGAGAACGTTTTAATGTTTTGCCTTTACGATTTTGTCGATAAATAGTCACCATAGTCTATAAATTAACATACATATATATCTATTGTATATCAATGTGTCCCAAAAAGGGTTAACCCAGAGGAGAGCGAGAACGTGTAACAAACTACATAATGATTGAGTCAGGTGCAGGGCAGTTGATATATGTAATATCCTCTAAATAATATCAAGATATATATACTTTATATATGTTGTTCATGTGTCCCGAAGCTGTTGCTTACCCGATATCAGCACGTAACCAATTAATTAATTAAACAAAGACGAATCTGACCAACAAATAACCGAGACGATGCTCCTTAAGAAGTGAAGAAGAAAGCAAATAGGAAAAACTAGAAAATGTTGTTGAGTTAGAAACGAAAAGAAAGCTAAGAAAAGTTGGTACAACCTACTAAATATAAAACAATGCAACGCAGAAAATGAAACAATCGTAGATGAGGGGAAAAATCCTTAAAAAAACTATAAGATGCGGCAAGTAATTTATTTATTCGCACATTCACAGCAAATACACTGAGAAACACAAACTATAAATGGGAACCAAGCTAGGAAACGCGCAAGTAAGAAAGAGACAGAGAGAGACAGCGATTAGGAAGGAGACAGAGAGAGCTATATTGAGGTGAGACAGAGAAAGAAAACTATTTTGTAAAACGTATACAACAAACAAACACAGAAAATACAGAGGAAATCGCATAAATAACCCCTATATACACACACACACACGCGCATATATATTTGTAAATTAATCATATATATATATATATATATAATATAATAATTAACGAACGCAACAAATTGTTAAACAAACATAGAGAGAGCGAGAGAGAAACCACCGCGAGTGTCGTCGCCTGTCCGGCTTGCAAAGCCAACCAAGTTGTGCTAGGTCCTTCGATCAAGGACTTGTGCGTTCTGCGTTTAGTTTTAGATGTGTGGCTGTATGTGCATGTCCGATCCTTCAGCAGTATATGTACTATATATATGCTTTTTCCTCGCTGTGTGAATGAGTGCAGAAGGACGAACGAACGTAGAACCCATTTTTGGTGCCTTAAATTATTTGCTTTACAGTTTTGTTGTGAAAACAATTTTTTTTAACATATACACATATTTTTTTTACCTTATAAAGCATACATTGTTTGTTTTTTTTTTTATATAAGACCAGGCGGTGCATGCCCTTTTGGTACTATATTATATAGATATACACGATATATACGCGCACACGTAACCGGACAGGTGGGACAGGAAAGGCGGGAAGAGTAACAAATTACCTATGAAAAAAAAAACAATTTATTAAAGGGAAATGTTCGAAAATACGTTTAATATTGATGGCAAAATGATATATATACATATATATTATATTATATATATTTTTTTGAGTAGTTTGTATATGATTTTGATATGATTTAAGATTTTGGATGAAACACAAACAAAAAACGAGCGCATTAAAATACATACACAAGCAAATATATAATAATAATTAAGCAAATTAGTTAGTAGTTGTATTATAGTATTTTGTCCCATATTCCTTTTATTTTTTATTACCTTTGTTTCTTTGCTGTATATACGATTTAATTTTTTTGATTTTCATTCACAACACTTATGATTTGAAAACCCCCAAGGACCCCCCCTCCCCCCGAGGATATATAAGCAGATTTCTATATATATATTTTGTATGCATTTTGTTTTGTTACCCGAAAAGGAGAGAAGAAACAATATTTAGAAGGAGCTGAGGAGAAAAGTATATAGAAAGAGCCCCCAAGCGCGTAACGTTGCTATATAAATATTATATTATTAACTAAAAACAATTTTTTGTTAGACTTTAGGTAGTTATTTTTTAAAAATTGTATTTTCTATTATATATATGTATACATATAAAAATCTTATTTGTATTATGATTTTTTTTTTCAAACAAAAAAAAACAAAACAAAACCAGAAACGGAATAAAACAAAAATAAATGTGGATTTTCTATATAATGCTATAAACGACGACACAATAAAATGAAACAACCAATATTAAGAATAAATTGTACAAGGATAAACCAGAATAAGCCAGTCTTCTCGTTGTATTTTCTTTAATATCTATAATCTTTCTTTAATGGCTATGATCTATGTACAAAATGGCATAAGAGGTGACTGTGGGTGCTCCCTCAGAGCTTCGCCTGGGGCCCCGTTCCCGAGACCTTGTAGACGAACTCGTGGGCCATGTCGTAGTGGGGATTGCAGCTCTGGCGGACCCTCTTCAGCCAGGCCCGGATCTTGGGGTACTTGATCCTCACATCGTAGTCAGCCATGCCTGGAAGGAGGAGGAGAATGAGTATCCTTATTATGTCTTCTTGATAAATTTATAATTAAATGAAGTTACTTACGTGTCTGTTCAATTTCGCAGGCTGCAAAGATGTCGGCCACGGTGAGAGTGGATCCCGTGAGGAACTCGCTGTTGGCCAGCCACACCTCCTCGACCACATCCAGATTACGCTCCATGTGCATCCGCATCGTCTCGATCTTGGCCTCCGTGGGAGTGCGCCCCGAGAGCAGCGGCTCCAGCCACACCGTGCGGAAGTACATGGCGCAGGTCAGGCGGAGGGACATGTGCTGCCACTCGAGGAACTCATCGACGCGACTCTGATCCACAAAGTACTTGGGATACAGGTGCTCCGGAATCTTGCCCTTGGCACTGAGGTAGCGCAGGATGGCCACACTCTCCGCCAGCTTGAAGCCGTTGTCGTGGATGCAGGGCACGCGCTGGAAGCGATTCACCTCCTGCTTGAAGTCATCGGTCAAGTGTTCGCCTTGGGGGCAAAGATCGCGGTTAAGATAAGATTGGAACCAGTAAAGTAACCAGCACGGTAGCCAACAATATATATGGGCAAATAGCATGCTATCTTGAATACCCTACGGATTACTGTCAGCTGAAAATCCAGCATAAATATGAGAGTTCTTAAGCTAAGAACTGTAAAAGTTACTTCAGGTAACAAAGGGTATTATCTCAATAAGATTAAGATCCTTAAGATCGTATAAGTTAACTTTAAAAAGCTATTTCCTCTGACTTACTAGATCTCAGTGTTTAAAAACTAGTTGAAACTTCTTTAAGTTGATATAAACTGGAAGATGTATAACATTTCCCTAGAGAAACCTAAAGTAAGACTTTTATCTATGGGATTTGATAAACTTATGGCTACTCTGCCTAAGGAAAATATCCCATAAATAAATACATGCTTGTAAATAAGTAAATTAATTTATTCTAGCTATTGTATGTATGTATATCTTAGCAGAAATTCTTATAGAAGACATGACCTCTAGATCTCAGTCATAAAGTAGCAACTGTTATTAATGCTTACCATTCCTTAGGGCCACCACGCAATCCTCGAAGGGCATATTGCTCAGCCGGAAGATAATGAGTAGGGCCCGTGAGGGCTGCGACATCTTGTCATAGTAGAAGCGGATGGGGGCGGACATCTTGAGGTTCGCCGAGTGCCTGGAGGGAGTAGCTGCAAGACGAAGTGTTCGGTGGCCTTAATAGACAATCACACACGGTCCAAAGATCAGTCAACAAGGTTCAAGCCGACAGCTAGCGGGAGAGCTCGAATCGAACAATCTCGGTTAGTAGTTAACAGGCGACTGTTCAGGGAAAGCTATAGCTGTAGCATTAAGCTCGATCTGGAATCGGAATCAGCTGCTCCAAAAAGTTTAGGGTTGGAGCAGAGCAGAGAGAGCTTTCTGGGGAGCTTTACACTCGACAGTGATGTGGGTTTGGTTTCTTTCTTGGCGATCATATATAAAAAACGCCAGTTTTATATATTTTAATATTTATATATATATATTATAATTTATAATATATGCCATAAAATATTAAAGTATTGCTTTAGTAGTAAGCAAGCAGATCGCACTAACTCACTTGTTGTTTTTAGATCTGTTTAGTGAAGGGATATAGCCTGGACTCACTTCTCTGTCTCTGGACCTCTTCGTAGGCCATCTGCAGCTGATCCTCGCCATTGCTGAGTCCCAGCAAGTTGGCCAAAAACGATGACGGCGACGACGACATCGTAACTCCTCGAAATTAAAATAGGGAATGAGGTGAGTGCAGCTGCAGGTCTGCAGCTTATATAGCCGCCATAACCAAGATGCTCTCCGTTCTGGGGGAATATGCGACAAGACCGAATTTAAAGCAAACAAACTGCGAACTGCCAGGTGAGGTCGGCACTCGAGATAAGGTGGGTTTCCCTCTTTATGGCCATCTACACCTAGAAAGTTAGTCACTCCTAGAAGGTAATCAATATTAAATATTAAATTCCATATATAATAATTACTTAAATATTACAAGTAACTACGAGTATATATTCCCTGTAAGAACAGAACTAATTTATATAGTAAGAAATAGTAGAAGTGACAGCTGGTTCTTTCAAGTGTAACTACGCTTCATTCATTCGTGGCCCATGGGGCGTATTATCAATCCATTCTGGGCCATTGGCAACTACGAGCTGGCCGGGAATAGAACCCCGCAGGAAGGTCGCCTTATCGATCCCGATAAGCGAATATTGTTTACCTTTAGCGCGCTGCCAGGTGGATCAGCTGATGGAAGCGGATTCCGGATTTATCATACGATCCCCGATCCGAATTCCAATTAATAACATCTTTGGAGCTTAGTTATATATCGTATATATGTGTTATTTATTGATTCCATTTTCAAACAATCCTTCGCTGGCCCTTTGTACTTGTATACATTTATACTATATATATATATATATATTGTGGTTGGTATTCATACTGTGTGGTGTATATATATATTCCATACTTGTAATTGAGATAAAGTGAAGCGGAGGAGGGACCTTGATCTTGATCCTCCCCCCCGCCGGCTTGTCCGCGAAAGGTACATTTACAAAGAATTAAGGTATAAGATAGTCCACAACATTTATACTCGGTGTAGAGAGAGAGATCACACGGGAGAGAGAGGAATACGTACTCTTTGTAGATACAGAATATATATATGTATATATTCCTATAAAAATAAGATGCAATCAAGGGAAGTGGAACCGAGGGTTTGGCCAGTGGACAATAGGCACTCAAGACTCAAGACTGAAGACTCAAGATCGCCTAAATACCTCGTGGACCTGACTTATTGTTGGCTTGATTGTTACACACACAATTGGATTTCTTTCGCTGGTACAGAGTTTCAGAGCTTAGTTCCATTATTAGACTCAACTAGGTATCTTTTACTATTTTCCTCTATTTTGTTAATATTTATTATTATTTTAGTGTGAGCTTGGTAAATATGCAGCTATGATAACTTGATTTGCCTCTGGTTCAACGTGATAATTACATTGCACTTACTTTTGAGGGGTCTCTATAATATATATATATAGTTTTACTTTATTCCGTGTATATATTATGCCTGGGATAAACCACATCTAAAAAAAACAAACAGACAAGTGCAAAGTGTGAGTAACAGACATATCTCTATACATTTTGTAAAGGGTTTTCTCCATATATATACTATATGTTTTCATTCTTTTGTTTCAGAGTCTTTTGCATTTTCAGCCCCTGTTTCGCGGTTACCATTAGTTTCCTTAGTTTTGGGGATATGCGTGAAGAGTTCAGGAAGATCTTAAGTACACATACATTTAGGTTTAGCTTTAGGTTTACAGTTGCAGTTGGATCCATATAGTACATATAGTACATCTAGTGGTGTAAATACTTTATAACGAAGACGTCAATCGACAAAAGAGGATACGGCTCCCAACACACTTATTGTTTGCTTGTTAATCGGATTCCTACTGGGTTCTTGGTATCTTTGGCAAACGAATTACGATCTATATAGGGGGGGATGTTTGGCATCCGTTCCTTTACTTGTTCTCTATGATCATCTGCAGCTGGAGGACCAGGCTCCGGGCCAGCTGGAGCACTGCCTGGGCATTGTGGCGCTCAGCCATTTCTATAAGATATAGTAAGTATCAATTATCATACTCCCAGTATTTATATACCCAACTCCTCCTTTAAGTCAATATTTTTAGAGTGACCTACCATTAAAGAACTTGATGACATCGGTGAAGTCCATGCTGTTCGAGAGGATGATGTCGCGATAGGTCTCGAGGAGGGCCAGTGCCAGGAAGAGGACAAAGTGGCCGGAGGCTATGTGCTTGGCCGCCCAGATCACCTCCCAGGTGGCGAAGACGTCGTCGTAGACCAGCTCCCGCTTGAAGTCCAGCAGGAACCAGCGGTAGCAGAAGTAGAAGTGCGTGTAGTCCCCGTTCGAGTCCATCAGGTCGTACATCTCCGAGTCCAGGATTTGGATGAGGGATCTTGAAGATAATCAATGAGTACTTTGTTAACTAAACTAACTATCTAATCTCACCTCATGTTGGCGAAGTGCATGTCCATGGCCCCCCCGCTGGGGAAGTTCTCGATCATCCGCTCCATGAGCTTGCAGAAGCAGCTGTAGCTGAGCGACTCGTCGTCGAAGATGACCAGGAGCGGGGCCACCAGGTCGCACATGCCCTGCATGTAGCCCACGTCCAGGTGCTCCCACACGTACGTGGAGATCACGTTGCGCAGCTTGTCCAGGTTCTCGTTGGCAAAGTACCAGTAGTTCCGGTCGCAGCGCTGCACATCCTTCTCGATCCGGTGCAGATTCAGGCCAAACTGCTCCAGGAGTTCGCTCTGCAAGGAATGGGAGTGGGAGCTTGAAAGTGCAACTAAAAAGAGACTCAACAGGATACTCACGCTGTAGACACCGCCATTGGAGCTGGCTGGCGAGGCGCAGGCCGACTTGGGCTGCTGCAGGGCATCCAGGTTGACGGCCTGCTCCTCCAAGGGCGACATCTGGCCCTGCCCACCGGCCTTGGGACTCCGCTCCCAGTTGGTTATGTCCACGGATGCCTTGGTGATAATGACAGCGGCTGCCTGTTGCGGCGGCTGAGGCTGAGGATGAGGCTGAGACTGAGGCTGAGGATGAGGCTGAGACTGAGACTGAGGCTTCACTGGCACCTCGTCCTCGGGCAGCTGCAGATCGTCGGCACTTAGGTACTCCGGACTGAGGACACTGCGCGTCTGGTTGGCGGCACTGAGACCCACTGTCTCGTAGGAGGACGCCGTGGAAGTGGAGCAGCTGGGCTCCGGATTGAGCTGATCCTCCAGCTTGCGCTCCTCCTCCTCCTCCTCTGGCTCCTGCTCTGGCTTCTGCTGCTGCTGCTGCTGCTTCTGCTTCTCCTGCTCCTGCAGCTCGTCCTCGTCCAACTCGTTGAAGTTCTCACCCTCGTCGACATGACCCGAGTCCGTGCTGGTCTTCATGGCCCTGGGAATGGGCTTGACACTCAGATGCATTCCACTGACGGCCACGGACTCCTGCTCCCGGGTGTGGTGCTGCTGCTGCTGCTGCTCGTCGAACTCCAGGTCGCCGGGATCGGATATGTCGGAGATGTCCTCGAACACCTCGTTCTCCAGCTCTCCGCCGGCATCGATGTCCGCCGCTCGGACGGTGCGCTCATTGCCGCTGTTGCTGCCGGAGCTGAGCTTGGCCACCGCCCGCGCCGTCTTCTCCTTCTCCCGCTGCTGGACGATGGCGTCCACCGCCAGCCACTCGCTCATCGTGGTCTCATAGTAGTGCTTACAGGTCTCGTCCTGCTTCCGGCGCTCCTCGCGCGTCGACCCGAAGGCATAGTGGCCCAGGAGGTAGGGCCACACCTCCTGCCGGAGCTCCGGCTGGACGCCACCGAAGTAGACAAGGCGATAGAACTCGGTGGCATTCTCCAGGACACCGTCCACGTTCAGCAGCTGCCAGCGCTCCTTGGTCAGGCCCTCCTCATCGGCTTTCACTGCCGAAAAAAGAAACGGTTTAGTCCAGAAATGGTTAGTATATTCCCCCCTCAACTCACTCTCTGGCGTAATCCGGCCGTGGACCAGGCCGGAGAGATGGGTCCGAACCGTGGAGAGGTGCCGGCAGTAGGCCAGCCAGCCGTAGAAGGCCCTGGAGATGATCTGGCGACGCATCGTGGAGCAGACCATCTCGATGCTGGTGCTCTGGGCCTGGAGCAGCTGCTGCTGCTGGTGCTGTGTCTGCTGCTGGAGGAGCAGCGGCGACTCCAGCGGGAACTGGTCAATGGAGAGGCTCTTGTTGGAGCAGTCGCTGCTGCCGGTGGTGGAGCAGCTGCTCAGTTGCGCCCGCCGCGGAGTGCTCCGCACAAAGTCCAGGATCGAGTGGGTGGCCGCTGGAAAGGACATTAATTACGATGCTGATGATGATGATGATCTGGGACTCTCTCACTCACCGAACTCCTCGTGGCGGCTCTTGCTGACAATGCGGAAAACATAGTCGATGGGCGTCTCGTCCACGGACTCCATCACCGAGGGCAGGATGCGACGGCGCATGCTCCTGGGCCAGAGGAACATCTTGCCAATGCCGCGCTGCGACCAGAGCGGCGGATCCAGTTGGCCATGCGGCAGGAGGCCCGTCTCCAGGCAGCTGAGGAACTGCTGCATGTGCCCGCCCTCGGGGAAGTGGATGGGCGGACGCTGGACACCGTCCTGACCCACCAGGATCACGGTGCCGCCACTGTCCTCGCCACGACTCTGATGGCAGTGGACGTACACGATCTCGTCCACGTTGATGTTAAGGGCATACGCCCAGAAGGCGTCCTTGTCAATGTCCTCGGCCTCCTCCTCGGCGTAGCCGTTCATCAGCTGATTGGGCGTCCACTTGATGGTCAGCGTCTGGATGTGCTGGTGCAGGCTCAGGTAGCCGGGCATCGGCTCCAGCACATCCTTGGGCAGGACCTGCACATTGTTCTTGCCGTAGAGCAGCGTGGCCTTGGCATTCTGATGCAGCGACTCCACATAGTCCTTGGCCACGCTGGCCGAGGCGATGGACTTGAAGGATCCACTGCTCGCCTCATCGGAGCTGGTGTTCAGGCTGCGCTTGAAGTTGATGATCGCCGGCCGGGAGCAGGTGGACGAGGAGCGCCGGCAGGAGCTAATACGGTGGCGTTGCACCTGGTCGAGGGAAGGAAAGGTATACTCCAGCTGGCTTAGAAGGGATGATAGTGACTCACCAGCTCATCGGCATGCGGATCGGTCCAGTAGTGATCGGCTGTCTTGGCCCTGGTGAACTCCAGGGCGCAGGGACCCACCAGCAGGGAGCTCAGGATGGAGCCATAGTCCGGGTCTGCCACCAGGGAGTCGCGATCGTAGAAGCTGCTGGCATTGCTCACCAGGTACTCTATGATCTTGGTGAGTCGCTTCTCGTACAGGGCCAGGCGAATCCACAGATATCTAGGCAAATATGGGATATATATTCTAGATATTCCATCTCTAGGTAGGAACACTCACTTCATCCCAGCCAAGGACATGCTGGAGTTGCTGGCACTAACGCTGATGGAGGCCGACGCCGAGGCGGTTGAGGTTGAGGCCGCCGCGGACATGGAGTTGCTGCTGCTCTTCTTCAGCATCGGCGGCCGCTGGAAGCTGTCGCTGCTGCTGGAGGAGCGCTTGCTGGGATCACTGGCCTCGATCTCCTGCACCAGCTTGCTGATGTGCTCCGCCTCCGGACAGCTCTTGGCTATCTTGTGCAGCAGCGCCGTCGTGGATGAGGTCTTGAACAGGCCCAAGGCCCGCCGGCGGAGGCCCTGACTCAGGCAGGCCTCCACGGCGCCGCAGAGCGAGGTCACCGAGCTGCTCTCCTCGTGGACATATTTCTTGGTCACCGCCTCCTCCATCAGCTGCTTCACCTCCTTCTTCACGCTGGCTATCAGCCGCTCCTTGAAGTCGGAGCCATCTGCAAAGGATTTTAAGGGTAGGTATAGACTCTCAGTTAGTTTTACCTAGAAATAACTTAATTAAATTTCTTATTATAGTAAAAGCAGTTTTAAAAGCCCAACAGAGCGTATATTTTGTCCATAAAAAGTAAACCCCGCCGGGTCTTAAGTCGAAATCACAGCGCCAACGCCCAGTAAACACATGGCCACCACCCATGTCCTGCAGTTTGAAATTCAATAGGTCCAACATGTGTGTTGACAGACCGCCCCTCCGGCCCCTCCATTTCGCACAGTGTACATACACAGCTCCCACTCTGTGCCCCGCCTGAAATGCTAATGGCATTGGCACTCAAAATTCATGATGGCTTCCGGCCACGGATAATTTCATTTCCATTAATTGTTTTCCATTTAGCGCGACAGCTGAAGGGGGCGGGGACAAGGGCGGCACATCCAGATACCAGACCCAAAGATACAGATACAGATACAAAGATACGGCTACAAATACAGCCACAGCAGATACATCCACTGATGCAATTAAAGTCCTGCAGGACGATGATGGATGATGAATGGTGGTCAGTGGCGCAGGCTCAAGGACTCCCCCGCACTGGATATATGCAGATCGCGTGGCAAATCTGATGGACAGGCCATAAAAGCAGGCGCGGGGGAGGGGCGCGATTGCAATGCCATAAATAAGCATTAATTTATGATCCAGAGATGCCAAACGGATGGATGGTCAAGGTCCTGACAAAGGCTTCCCAATGGGGTAAGGACTTAAGGACTTTTCGAAAGTCTGTAGCTTACAAAAATTAAATTAAATAAATGTCACAAGTAAATATAATATATAATATAATATATAAATAATAATCTAATGAAGTTCTTATTACTTTTGGATATAGCATTCACACTTAACTAAGGCTCCTTTCTCAAAGGCAATATAATTGTCCATTACTTTTTGAATTTTGTATATCTACTATTGAGGAAATTCCTTGTTCCATAAATAAATCAATATAATAACGAATATTTGCTTTACTAGAGAATGTTTTAAGCTATTTATCTGCAGGATCTAAAGGATCTGCAGAAGGAAGTAAAGTAGAAAGTAATATATTTCCCAGTCGTTAATGATCGTAAAAAAAATGTAATCTATTGGCTATTAAATCGATTTTGGAATTGATATTGGTTTTAGGGTTTCCCGGCTGCACTTCCCACTGGCAGCCTGATGGCCCGCCGCCGACTGAGGCGAGTTCATTATGCTATCCGTGCACAGAAAGAAAATAAGGAGCTTTTCAAATTGAAATTCACATAACAATGCTGTCATATTTATATAAGACACAAGTAAGTATCCCAGGTTTATGTACCTATTTGATTAATTTAAGAGTGATTTAAAGTGTGCTATTTTCTCAGTTTTTGGGTATGGTGTGCCCGTATTTCAAGAATATCAAAATGTAGTGTGGCAACAGTTGTATTTGAAACATGTGAAAGACAATTTCCTTGATATATGCTATACAATTTATTTGAAATAAAGTCTATCATAATAATAATAATGAATATATATGTTTAATATATTTCTGTATATATAATAATAATAATTATTAATATACAATATATTAATTATTTTTCACAGTGTCCCAGGAACGGTGGTGTGGCGATGACTGTGGCTGTGGCTTCGGCTGCGGATGATGTGGCGACAACAAAGTGCTGGGTGTCTGGAACGCCGACCGCGTTGTCGCCAGGACGTGTCCTTGGTGGGGCGGTTGGGGGGTGGACAATGGGTGACAGGGGGGCTGGGGTGAGGAGGGGTATGACAAAAGGTCGCCCCGTTTTAATTGCTGCTCTTTTGTTGCACCATTTTCATTTCGCAACTGACGCTTGTTGTTAGTTTCCCACCCGTTTCTGTTTTTTTTTTTACATATTCGCATGTAATTAGCATTTAAATGACAGCAGGGGCTGGAGGGGGTAGGGGGGATGATGAGGACTGGGAAGTTTGGTATTGGGGCCAGGGTCCAACTTTTAATAACTTCATTTTCGCTGACACAGACGCAGAGGCAGGCAGGCAAGCCGGGAAATGCAAATATGCTGGGGAAAAGTGTGCTGATGACGGAAACTTTCTCCTCTCTCTCTACCTCCCTCCCTCCCTCTCTCTCTCTCTATCTCTCTCTCTCTGTCTTGCCAATTGCCATTTGCCATTTGCTATTTGCTTTTTGCTGATTTGTTTATTTATTTGTTTGCTTGGCCCCTGTGTTGGCACTGTCAAAGGAAAGTAAATAATATAAAATACACGGATAATTGTTGCCTCTCTCGACCAGTACAAAGTACACTGAGAGGAAAATCGGACTTGTGGCATAGTTTAAAAAAATATAGTAATTTTATGCCTAGATTTAATAACTAAATGACTTCTTTTATTGACTCCTAAGCACTCTAAAATCTAAATGAATTATACTAATAATAAGTATACATTTCTTGTGTCTTAATTCAATTGAATACTTAGATATTTAAACATTTAAACAACCCAATTTTAATATTTAACCTGCTTACCACTTTCTATTTCAGATCCCATATAAGTAGGCTCCATAATTTCTCGCTGTGCCGCCATAGCCTTTTACCATTTATGTTTGACATTGGCCACGAAATGAAGTTTGAAACCCTTTGGGATCGGGCCTCAGCATCATCAATAGCACAGGGATAAGCAGAGCACCAGGAGCAGGATCGGAACGGAGCCCAGTAAGGGGGGAGAAGAACTCTGCTTGGGCGAGTCACCTCCACAATGACCTTGCGGCCCTGCGTCCCGGTCCCGGCCTTGGTCCTGGCCAGCGATTATCCCACCGGGAGATACTGTAGGTCAACCCAAGCAGCCGGCAGCCACCTCCGGACTCCTTACTCCCTACTAATGGGTCTGCCAGCGAAAGGTAAAGGAAGCCGTAAAAGGAAAATCTTCAAAGCTCCCGGCAACAGTAGAATTTTCACATCAGCTGCAGCCTCAAAAATGGCCGCAAAAATGTTGGTTTATAAATTGAATTATCAAATGAATTGAAGCCCCAGTGGAATACGAATTTTCGCAGAATGCTGTCAATAATTTTATAATTAAAATGGTGAAAGTACAGTAGTTGGTGAGCCCATTGTTTTATTTTAATTAAATTCGAACAAGTCAAGTGCCGGCCGGGAATCAAACAGAAGCGAGTGTACTTCAATTTAGCAGATTGAATTTCTAGGAAAAGTGTATAAGCAGCGGGCTTCCAAAGTAGCCCCACAATTTTCCGCAGAACACCTGGCGAACGGCGAGGAAAATGAATCAATCAATCAATCAATCAATGAATCAATGGTGGCAAATGAATTCCCCAATGAAAGTTAAACTCTAAGAGGAAGCCAGACCACGAAATTCGTTTTACAACCCCTTGGAATATCAAATGGGAAAAAAAACAGGCTAGGAGAGTGGTTTCTTCAAGAAACTTTACCAATTATCCCCGCAGAACAATCAAGAGTGCATTTTTTTTTAGCCCAGGTGGAAATCAATTTCAGTTTCTGCCAAGTCCAGGAAACGTGGCCAAGTCCTGTAATCGTAAATTCATTTGGGGCCCCACCAAATGGCAATTGATGGCTTAAACAGGCTCAATAAGCGAGCCATTTTGGGCCACACGCCCAGGACTGGACCCCTTAATTAAGAGAAGCGGAAAATGGGGTCTGGAGCTTGGCTTATATGGGAGACTGGGGACTGGGGGACTGGGAACTGGCTATTCCTAGCCGGCAGGCAGCATTTTTTAAACACAATTTTCCTATTTCCATCGGGCCAAAATCCTTCTTAGCTGCTCGCTGGTCCGCTGCCTGGCTTTGCCCTCACCTCAGCTGCCCAGGTGAGGCGATAGATTTATTTTGAGATGGCTCCACGTACAGATATAGCTGCTGGCCTTGGCTTAATGCGGGCTTTCGTCTCAATTTGGCTTTAGGACCGCACCCCGAAGCAGCTTTTATGGCAGTTACAGGAAGTTATGGCTTTTTAAATGGATCTTGTTGCCACAAGTTGATTGCGAACCTGTTTGAAAGATGTCTGATTATGGCTTAAATTCTTTAAAAGTGAGTCTTTGTTTATTTTTTTCTGGTAGATTAAGTTTCTGGTAGATGAAGTTTCTAAGTTTGGTTTTTAAATATTGATTGCCAAGGCAGTAAATCATTAACAATAATTACTACAATAAAATGTAGTTTAAATAGCTAAAAACCGGCAAATGTAGTACTCAAAATGCCGGCTAAATATTCCATACATATATTCCTTATATAGTTTGAACGCACAAGCTGTTCTAACCCAAAATCCAAGCTGGATATAATGTATTCCACATATAAATGTCTGTGGAGTTTATCAAGCTGACAAGTATTTTTATAGAATTAAGATAAACACATAATTAGACAAAGGGAAAATGCAGACACAACGACATACAGGGAAAGTTCTGAATCTGCGCAAAGCCACATAGGATTTCACACTGAGAGAAAGGAATACCTATGCACTAAAATAAAAATAATAAAAACTATTTATAAGTTTATTTTTAATACTTTCCTAGAGAATTTACTTGGGCTTACAAATAAATACGTAAATATATTTAAAGCACTTCTTAACTAGTCCTAAAAGAGCACATGTTTTTTAAGTCAAATATTTAATATTTTTTATATAAATATTTAAGGTATATTCCCAAGAGTTCAAGGCCTTTTATAGCTTTACATAAAGCAGACTTTCAAAGGTTTTATCTATTATTATCCAATTGATTTGATTCTTCGACAGCCAGAAGTTATCTATTTTATTGTCAACTATTTTTCTTTGAGTATAAATCCCATTAAACAACATATTATCGGATCTACATCTGCTGTTGTCCCTTTTTTGTCTGTTTTTTTTTCGGTTCTTCTGTGGTTCGTGACATTGTGGCTTTCAATTTATTTTGTTTTGTATGTTTTTTGGGGCTTGCTATCTCGCCCTGAATGTAGAGACACCCGCATGGCCAGATAACTAAATAAATAAGTACGGGTGTGTATATATGTGTGTGTGTGTGTGTGTGTGAGTTGGGGAAACTGCGACATTAATTACAGCCTAATGTATTGTACACATAATAATATCGTTGGCGGGTTGTGAGTGTGTGCTCCCTATGTTTTTGCCCCAACACGCAAACTGCATTAACGTGTTAGTGTTCCAAGCTGGTGTCCGTATTTGTGTTACTCTGCTCTCTGGGCCAGGCCAGAAAGTTCAGCTCGATTCCGGCGATTTGCCAGGGAAATCGGGGTTGGGAAATCGAAGTTTGAACAACCCTCAGACCCGACCCAAAGGGCCCAGGAATAGCCAGGCCAGTAATTGAACGGATTCTGGGGTGAATTAATGTCTGAGTGCCCCTCATTACACGCCTCGATGTCTTTGGGATCCTTGGGAAAAGCGGCCACAGAGAAAATTACACTTAGTTCCAGCTCTTTTGGAAATTTAATACTAATTCCGGGGCCAAGGTACTCTATACTGGCTTAAATATACATATATATATCTGAAATGAAGGCATTCCAAGTAATTTTAAACTTGAAATATGTTTAAAGTCAAGTTTTATAAGCTTTGCCAAAGCATTGTAAAAAATACAGTATCAATATTAAAAATATTTATTTTTTAGGAAAATACTGTTTAATAAAACTGTGAAAATATATTTTTTTGTAACCCCTGCCATACGTTAATTATAAATAATATAAATTTAAAACATTGTCACTATGTAAAATATCCCTACAGCTCGCTTTTATATCGTTTCAGTCACTCAAATGTCCGAAAAACATTTTTCTATGAATTCCTTAATGAAACTATAGGCTCTTCTTATCGAATCAAACATTAAGTTGGGTAAAACAGACATATGTGTGGCATATGGAGCGTCCCCTTTAAATAAATATATATTTATGTATTCCACATGAAGATGTAAGGTAAAGTAAGGTAAAGTAAAGTAAAGTAAAGATGTAAGGGAGATTCCGTACAAAAAAGATTGCCTACTTTGCCGGGCGGCTGCTTCATCGTTCGCGATTGAATTGTTTCCGTGGAATAAATTGAAGTTAGAAGCGCAATAAGTGTTGTTTTTCAGTGGAACTAAGAGCACAGCGGCCACTAGCTGCCATATCTGCTCGCCAAGTTCCCTATATTGTTCGATTCCCCTTTAAAATATTAATTATTTACAATTAAAATATGTAAACAAAAAACATTGGACAATTTTTTTAAATTTGACAAGGGGTTACATTATTAAAATTGTCAAACAATGGAAAAACATTTTATTTCTTAAGTCGATATGCAGATAAATTAACCACATAAAAACCAGCATAGGACCTCTATCAGATTTGAAATTAATACGTTTTGGCCGAGCTATGGTTTATTTTCCTTAAATCAGTTTTTCCAAAAAATCAGAGTATCTTTAAGTAATGGTTTTTAATTTTTAATGGTCATCGCCCAGCAGCAGTCAAATTCATCTATTCGCCTGGAAAATCACCGTGTTTCTCTTCGCTGCACCGTGTTTCTCTTCGCTTGCTATTTTATTCCCATCGAAATAAATTGTGAAATTTGTATGAAAAATCCACTGAAATTTGGCTTGAGGTACCAGGCGAACAGAACGAGATAGCAGGCGACTGCTCCTTAAAATTTTAGTGCACCCAAAACAGTATGCTGCACATTTTGGTAGAGCGAGACAGAGACTAGAGCGGCAGAGACTAGAGCGGCAGATACTAGAGCGGCAGAGACTAGAGCGGCAGAGACTAGAGCGGCAGAGACTAGAGCGGCAGAGTCAAGAGAGACAGCGTAATTACTATTGTTTTTCAGTTGATCGAAGAGTACAGAGAATACCAGCTACCATTTCTCTTCGCTTGATATTTTATTCCCATCGATGTGTGAAATTTGTATGAAGAGAGAGAGAGAGCGTAAAACCTATTGGTTTCCAGTGAGACTAAGAGTGCAGCGGCCACCAGCTGCTATTTACTGTCCGATTCGCCGTTAAATTCTTAAATATTTACAATTAAAATATGTAAACAAAAAATGTTGGCCAATTTTTGAAAATTCGATAAGGGGTTGCATCATTAAAATTTTCAAAAATCGACAAGAAATTTATTTTTAAACTAAATACGCAGATTTATTAACTACGTAAGAACTAACACAAATTTGATTTGAAATTGAGGCTGTTTTGGCTTAGTTATGCATATTATTAA